>JACFYI010003651.1:567351-584127 GCA_014898755.1 Handroanthus guayacan
CGCGACCGGCTGCTCCGCCACCGCGACTGGGTGGTGGAGTTTGAGAAGTTGCAGCGGCGACGGTGGTGCAGCAGATAATGATCCTCCTACAACAGCAAACATCATCACCAACAAAATTATCGAGATTACGTATGGACTCTGCTTCACTGACCTCATCTTTAAATTTGCATGATCGGATATTAAAGGATTTATATTCCTGTGAATGTAGTACAATTTTTTTCGCAATTTAAATTCCATAATTTTGTGTTTTTCTTCTACATGCTATGAAATTTAGGTTTTGCACAAGTTTGAGGTTGGCATATATTGGCGTTTTTGTTTCATGCTTGAAGCATGAGATAATCACGATTGTGGCGTGAGTGAGAATATGCCATCTTGAGAGGCAAACTCCCTTTAGTTTGGAAGTTTAAATCTTTTGTTCTCATTGTTTTATATATTCGGTTTACTTGAGGGTTTTATTTTCTATTTTATTTAATTTAATAAATATATATCAATTTATTAAATTTTTTTTTCACAAAAACAAGAGAAGGCTACCAACTGTTGTGGAATGTGTTATCTAAAGCTTTGAGAAAGTCGAATTATTCTTTCAAAAACTCTAGGAAAGTCGGAATAGAATGCACTAATATGAGTAAGCTTATTACTTAGATGCTTTTAACAATTTATCCACTTCTCACTTAGTTAGGATCCTCTATTTTAAAACGGTGTTTCATGCTCTATACAAGTGTAAAAATTATTTTTCTATTAAAACACAAAATTGTGAATATGATACACATGACATATATCCATACAATGAAAAAATAAGATGAAACAAATAATCCAAAGTGCTCCCCACTAAGATAAAACAGATAATCTAAGGTGCTCCCTACTACCCAGCGTTTAGAATGGGCCTAATCACAAGTAATTTTGGGAGATGGAGCATTACTTCAACAATTGGCGTTCAGTTCATGGATCCATGCTCAATACAGCTAAATATTAGTCTCTTTGCAGAATATCTCATAAGTAAAGAAGAAACAAAGTTTGGGCTAGAAAAGGAAGAGAACCTCAGACATGACAAAATTTGGGTGTAAGAAAGGCATTCAGCCATTAATGGCATTAGAAGACCTGCAATTTGCAAGGTAATCAAACCAAATAGTTGATAGAAAAACAGATGGACAATACACACTCACTAAATTAATACAATAATGAACAACCTCTACAGTGAATACTACGTAGGAAAAAAACAAAGAATCCAAGGTCAACACTTAGAAAGGATTTATTGTACAAGGCAGAAAAGCCTCCTAGAAAATCTCACGAGTTAAGTAATTCACACAGAACAACTAAACTTTAACCAAAAGATTTGCAGATGAAAAGCTAAGAGCCACCAGGAGATGAGCCTTTAGAACCAAACCACAAGCATTTATCTTTAACAGCTTCTGCTTCATTTGCATATTCTTTAAATCTGTACTCTTCTTGCTTGCAAGAAGAAGGCACTTTTCCCTCACAGTAACATTGACTGCACAAGCTGAAGTGCGCTTTCATCTCCCTGAAACGAGAACCAATAATGGGATAGCGGCAAGTAGCACAAACATGGCGTCCGTGACGACTCCTATCTCCAGTTTCAAGCTTCAATAAAGTTGACATGATGCTGAAGCCCCATTCTTGATCATCGAACATGGTGACAAATTCTTGAAAGGAAACCAAGGAGTTATCGGTTTCTCCATGGATTTCAAGCATTTCGCTAATCCCATGGGATGGAATATAGATGGCCCTCAAAAGCTTGATGTATCTCTGAGCATCGGATTTCTTTATCTGGGAGTTACCTTCATTCACGGGTCGCCATAAAAGTGCTTCATATGCAATCTGCTTCCGTTTGTCTGGGGAGCCGCCACAGAGGGGGGCAAGAACAGCGAAAAACATGCCCAGATCTACACGACCCACCTCGGATTCATCCAATACAGAGAGGATTTTCTGGTTTATAGCTTTGACGGCTCCAACAAATGTTTCGGGCTTCAAGAAACTGATTAACTTGCGAAGAATTACTTCCAATGAAGCCTTGCGTATTGACTTTTCAGGTATACCGCTCCCTGAATAGGAGACTGGCACATCCCCT
The DNA here is from genome assembly GCA_014898755.1 of Handroanthus guayacan. NCBI lineage: Eukaryota > Viridiplantae > Streptophyta > Magnoliopsida > Lamiales > Bignoniaceae > Handroanthus > Handroanthus guayacan. Next base: position 569,438 of record JACFYI010003651.1, read on the forward strand.
TCACTCATTTCCTTCTTTATAAGTTCAACCTCACACCGATTCAATCTAGTGATCCTCTGAAAGGCTCTAATATCAAGTGCAATAGCTAGTTCTGACCTCAAAGTGGTTTTCTCACCCACGGTCTTAAATTTTGAGGGCTCTACAGTGATGAAAGCTGCCTCACCATTACCATTACCATTTCCCCTCAACTTTCTCTTCTGCAGTTGCTTCAAGTGTGATATAGCATCATGCAATTCGACCCTGTTTGTCATTTTTAAAGCTTCTTTCAAAGCCTTCTTAGCTTCTTCAGTTTCTCCAGCTCCTAACAAAGAGACAGCCTTGTTTAACTGTGCCCTCCAATGGTTTGGCCACACAGCAAGAACCCTAGTATACATCTCGGAAGCCCTTTGATACCTACCCATATCCATATACAATCCTCCCAAATTGTACAGAGCATCCACATGGCCAGGTTTTAGATCAATTGCCTTTTGAAACTCCTTGATTGCATTTTCATCATCACCCATAGCATGCAAAGCAGAAGCCAAATCGCAATGTGCATCTGCATAATCATTCTTCATGTAAATGGCTTCTTCTAAGGCCTTAACAGCTGCCTTATACTCCCCAACACCAAAAAGAGCACCGCCCAAAAGCTTCAAAGCTCTGAAATGAGTGGGACACAGAATAGCAGCTTCTCTATAATGCTCACAAGCACTAAGAACAAGACCTTCACCTTCAAGAGCAATCCCGAAATTCACATGAATCTGTGGCAATAAATATGCCCATTGATTCCCACCAGCCTCTGCTGCCTCTAAAGCAAGTAGAAACTCCCCTTTGGCCTCACTGTGCTTTCCAAGCACATATAAACAATTCCCCGCTCTGAAATGCGGCTTCACATCAAATGGCATCAATTCACAAGCCCTCTTAAAACTCACCAAAGCCTCCTTAAATAGATAATGCTCATATAACACACGACCGATGGCCATCTGTCCATCGAAAGCCTCGGCTCTTGACCGGGCTCTATCAGCCCTTGACCTCAGAACCCCCAACTCTTTCACAAATGAAGCATAATCAGGCCCCGACTCATCCCAAACCACTCTCTTGTCTGAAATTTCACTTGAAGGGCCAAGCTCCCTAGACCATCCGGGATCTGAGAAAACATCAGAATTATCATTCTTCATCTTCCCATCCTTCAACTGTTTAGCTTTCAACCTTTTAATTAAAATCTCCAGATCATCAACAAGCTTCCACGTATCATCAAAGACAATGCCGTGGTTAGGGGAAGCAGCCCACGCAGCAGTACGCTGTTTCTTATGAGGTTCCATTACACGGTCATCAGCGACCGATGAAGACGAGGCCGCCTCTTCAGATGCTTGCGAGATTCCATTCTTATCCTCCAATGGTTTAAGCTCAAGGCCAAGGGCATCAAAATCCCGGTCCACATCACCAGCTCCGTCGTCATAAGTGCGAAGGAGGCCGTCAAACGAGAGCCCCTTTTCACCGTCTATGAATTCTCCGTATGTCCGGAAAACCTCGTCGAGAATTGCACCAATTTGCTCGTCACTGAATTTAACCCGAGGGTTCACGGCGACCACCAAAGCCGCCATCTCCTCCCGGTTCAATCCTCCATCTCGATTCGCATCGAATTGCTGGAAAATTCTCTTTACTTTCTCCGATCTGCTCCCTCGAGTCGTCATATTCCGACTTTACTTCCGCGTTCTAGCTTATTTTAGGGTTTTGATATAGAAATGAGGCTAAAACTCTAAACTCTAGCAAAGAGTGTGATTACTTAATTCGATTTGGGGGAAACAAAATCGAAAACAAATGTACCTATATCACGGCTTCAACTCCCAATAATTCGTCGGAGTGGAAGAATTGAAACTCGAAGCTCCGAAAATCTATTACTCCCCAACGAACACCAACAATCTGAAAACTTGAAAACAAAGGAATTTTACACTTTCTGGGGTTTAGTAGCAAAACAGAGAAATAAGTAGATTTCTGAATCTAGTGTAAAACAGAGCTTTAATTATACCCCTACTGTAATGGCGAAAATTGCGGTGATTGGAGTAGGGTTTTTGCCTGTTATCTTGAATGGATTTAGGATCTGAAGGACAATGAAGAAAACACGAAAAGGACCCTGCTCTCTGTTTATCTATCTAAATTCTTTTGCCATTGTCGCTCTCCGTTCCCTTCTCTTTTTAGTTATTTATTTTTTATTTCTATGAATTTTTCTGGCTGTCATGATGAAATGTAATGGTGGGGACAGGGACAGATAACAAAAGACTGGGACTTTAATTTCCGTGGGATTAAAGATTTTTCCTTTTATTTATTTGTTTTTATCTATTATGGATTAATGAAGCCTAGTGGGTGTCATTATTGGCACAACTATGAATGTCTTAGAGTAGACTTGTGATTCATTATGACCTTATTAGTTATTTGCAATCTTTTTTTTTCTATTAATTTGAGTGTGACGGGTAGTTGACAGTTTGGGACTCATTTTCCTTAGTTTTTTCTTTAAGGGACATATGACTTATTTGTTTGCCAAATCAAATTAATATTTGGTGGTTTGGTGTGCTCATTTTGCTTCTAAATTTTAAAAACTAGATAAGTTAATTGCTCAATTATATAATCCAATTTGATTTTGTATTAGTTATGAACAAAAAATTATAACTCTGTGGTTTATTGTCTGTGATTGGTGTTGAGATGGAGAATTCCGTGAGATAAATCTTGAAACTTAATTTGCATTAAGATGTCATCAAGTCAAGTTTGAGATCAATTAGCCTATGTCTCATTGGTTGAGCTCGAGTTAAAAGGAAAAGAATCAAACTCGAGTTTAAGCTTAACTTTTTTTAAAAATACATTTAGTATTTTATTTATATTTATGATTTAAGTATATACACGCTCTTATATATATAATTAAAAGCTCATGAGCCAACTTGTAAACTTATGAACAATTGGCTTTCTATTTGAGTTCAAGCTCAATATTTGTTCAAGTTGGTTTGTGAGCTTATGAACAACTAGCTTTTAGATTGAGTTTGAGTAAGATTGAGAGGTGGTTCACAAGCTTGACTTGTTTGACACCCCCATATGCAACAGAAAATCATATTCTCTATGTAAATTATCGAACATAAATAGATAAAAATTATTTTTATTGATATCCTTAGCTCCAAATCATATTCTAACCTTAGTTTGGATCTTGGATTGGATTTTATGGGTAAATTCTTGAACTATAAACAAATAAGCATTATTTTTATTGATATCCTTAGCTGCAAATCATACCGTAACCCATTGTTTGGATCTTGGATTTTATGGTAAAAAAAATGCTATGATTTTTTTTTTCTTTTTTAAATCTACACTTCAAATAATGTCATTGTGTGCTTTAACTTTTATGTTTTTATATTTTTTTCTCATTAAAATTTATTGATCAAAACATAAAATTGAAGAGATGATGTACATTGATTGATTATTTTTCTCTCTGCATGTATGGCAAACAAATTTAATAAATCTCGGAAAAGCCATCAGACTTTATATGTAAATTCAACTTTGTCACATGCAAATGTAGAAAGTGACCTCTTACAAATAATTAAGTAGGTGGATTAGATCTCACTTTTCACATTCGCTTTTTGTCCACCTTCTGTTCTTTTTCATGTCCAAGTTAAAGTTGTGAACATCTTGTGAAAAATAAAATAAAATACAGTAAAATAAAATAAAACAAAAAAATAATTTCTGCAAGTAGATTTTCTAATCTGGAAGCCCATTTGGCATAGGATTCCATAGAGACCCTATTCACATTTGTATTGGGCTCTTTGCTATAAATTATTTCAATTATTACTAAAAACTTAAAAAAAAAAAAAAAAGATTTCTGAGATTGTTGTTAGTAAACGGCTGATCTTTCCCTTCATAACATTTTTTAAAGAAAAGATTAATTAAATAAAAAGAATATGTTATGATTACTACACCAACATTCTTTGGTTATCATAATTTCATTAACTACTTTTTATTGTTGTAGTTTAAATAATCATGGTGTAATTATAATTTTACATATAGGCCAACGAACCTATTAATGAACATTAATATATCAAGTGGAAATTATTAGGTTGCCAGCCCTTTAAGTATCTAAATTTTGCCAACTAGAAATTTAATCAAGAAGCTAGTTGACCATCATGAACTATTTTTGGCACTATCTCATAGGCCAATCCTACTGGTTTTTTTTTTTTTTTCCCTTTAAGTATTAAATTTGGGTTTATTATGAAGTCCTAATGCAAGATTGTAATTTGGTCGATTATCTTACTTTGGCTTAATTGCATAATAATTACAAAGGCAATAGTGCATCTCTTAAACTGCAAGCTCTTCTTTCTTAGTTCTATATACTAGGTAGTTTGAAAAGGTTTCTTTTGGGGAATTAAATACTTAACCGCGAATCAAGTTATGTTATGATACTCTACATTAATATATATTTTACCTTTAATTTATTACATAGTTATATGTCAAATGTATCAAATATCTTGCTAAAGGAGTTACTTGATTATCGATGAAAAATACTTGATATATACATATATCATGCAATGAAAATAGAAAAACATATATTTAATAGATAATAAAATGTAAGTCGTGTTGCACATATTTAACGAGAAATATTGTATCTACAACATTCATTCCTATATGAAGATATTTCAATTTATAATTCACTCAAATATTAATATAGCTTAGCATATATGATATGCATACATTACGAAAATGATGTGTTTGCTATTCACAGTATCTACAAATTATGAAAATACCATGTGATTCAGTATCTTGAAATAGGATCAAACTTGATCAACATGACCTAGATCCATTATTTGAAACTGATCAAGTATGATCAATTTGAACGGTCTAGATAAGGTCAACACATATCTATCATATAATTACTTTGTAAAAATAGGTGGATGATAACTCATTAAAAGGAGCACATACTTAATTGATCGTCAGTTGCATTATCTTCCCAACTTACAATATTGGTTAGGAATTAATTAGAATGCCTCTAATAATCTTAACTATGTCTTTCTTTTCTTCTCTAAGTGAGGCTAAACTCAATTTCTAAAGGTCATTTCAACACCATTTATACATTATGATAGATGAGTTTTTTTACACATGTCGCATATCGAGTTCTCAACTAATTTTTTCCTTTCAATTATGCTGTGTTTAGATCAAAAAATTCAGTAAGAAAAATTGGTGGACAAAGACAAATGACACAGACAATTGAATGTACAAAAATTAATGCACAAGTTACGTCAGTCAAAGTTTGAAAAGAATTTTCATATTCTCATAATCCGAAATCCACATAGTTATACCAATTAGAATTTTCTATTTTAAAATAATGTTTCATTTATTATTTCTTATATTAAATATATATCGAATATATTAAATATTTTTTTTTTTTATAAAAATACATGATTGAACGTGTAATATCGACATTCCCACAATGAAATACAAAACACGGAATGAAGTGAACTAGATTGAAGTCTAGTGATTCTTGTGGGCGTTACTGCATTTACGAGGCGACAGCTTTCTAGAAAAGCATGGAGTTGAAACATGCAATGCTAATAGAAAACGCTTCTCACGTTATTCTAGGCTTATAGCAGCGAAATTTGGAGCCGTTGTTATTGGCGGCTTATTACAAAGGTACGAAAATGTCCGTGTCTCCTCACACATGCGGAATTCCTTTGTGGACTCTCACAATCTCTGGTTTTACCTTCATTAACGCTTTCGCCAGTCCCCTCTTTCATAACCATAAACGTATACCCACAAACTCTCTCTCTCTTTAACGCTCTAATCGTCCTTTCAGCTTGCAGTGGCCATTCTTGATCTTTTATACTTTCCATTAGAAAGACCTATTCTTTGTGGGTTCTCCTGAAATCAACATATTATTGTCATTCTACATTTTATTAATAAGGTGAGTAAATATTGTTTGTAACTCCAACCCTTTCTAAAATGATTTTTATTGCCTCGTTTTGTTGGGTTTTCGGGCATCAATCTTGATTTCTTATACATGTTTTAATGATGATGTTATCTTGCATGATGTGAAAATTTTTAATGTTAAATTTAGGAATTTGTTGTTGCATGTACGTGTATGTGCATTTGTTGGTTTGATGTATGATAAATAGGGACAACTTGTGAGGCAATCTGCAAATTTTTTCATTATTTTTGGAATATCTTTACAGTAACAGCAAATTTTTTGCCCTATTATGTTTTATTTTGAATGGAAGACTTATTTTGAGATGACAAAACAAGGAAATCAATTCTTGGGCAAGATGCAAAGTAAATTCAAAGTTGAATAACTTAGGACTAACGTTGTTTTGTCCAAGGCAACAAGTGAAATGTTAGAATCTTTCTATCTTTTCAGGGGAGGCAAATCTAAGGGCCTTGGCATATCAAGAAAAAGTCCCAATGGAGGCTTCTATTTGTGGGTCCTGATAGCTTATTAAGCCTCCTCAAGTGCACTTGATCGGGGAAAGAAATAGAATAAGAAATGGGGTCGATTAGTGGGGAGTCTTCGATCGAATGGGACTCTCAAGATTCAAGTGCACATGAGGAGAAAATATTTGTTGCAGTAAGATTGAGGCCTCTAAATGAGAGAGAACTCGGAAAGAATGATTTCTCGGAGTGGGAATGCATCAATAACACAACCATCATATTCAAGAATTGTCTTCAGGAACGTTCGATGTCTCCAACTGCCTACACATTCGGTACGCCATTCTGATCTTGAACTCGTTCTTATGATTATGTTATCATCTATGTAGTATGTATCACTTTGTCGTTTAAATTTTTGCGAATGCAGATAGAGTATTTGGGCCTGATTGTCCCACAAGGCAAGTTTATGAGGAAGCTGCTAAAAAGATTGCTCTTTCGGTATTAAGTGGAATAAATTGTGAGTTTAAGCCCTTTCGTTATATTTTTCCCTGATGTAGTGACATGGTGATACGACCTTAACCATGACTGGGTTTCCTCTCCAGCGAGCATTTTCACGTATGGACAGACGAGCAGTGGTAAAACGTACACCATGTCTGGAATCACAGAATACGCGGTAGCGGATATTTATGACTACATAGACAGGGTATTCTTGAACATGACAATTTGTTTCCTTCTTAATTCATTACTTGTTGTATTAAAGTCTTCTGACTGCATAGCTTCTTAAATTTAGCATCGTGAAAGAGACTTCGTGCTGAAATTTTCTGCCATGGAGATTTACAATGAAGTAGTCAAAGACCTCCTTAGCTCAGATGGTACTCCACTTAGACTTCTGGATGATCCAGTGGTAAATATTAAATTCAACAATAACTTTGAATTCTTAGCTAAATAAACAGTAATTTTGACCAATTTTGTATTGTTTTCTAGAGAGGGGCTGTGGTTGAGAAACTTACGGAGGTGACATTAAGGGACCTGAGTCATCTAAAAGAGATGCTATCCATCTGTCAAGGTTGGAGCACTAATACAATTCTATTATAATACTATTCATAATAACACCTTTAATTACTCTTAATGATGATAATCGTTGGCAGCTCAAAGGAGAACTGGAGAAACATCTCTTAATGAAGTGAGCTCTAGATCGCATCAAATTTTGTGTTTGGTATGCTTCTTAAACCGGCTTCTTTTATACGTACAAAGTTAAGAAGCCATTACACTTTGTGTTGACTTCCTATATATATCATGGATATTCTTGCAGACTGTTGAAAGTGAAGCCCGTGAATACTTCGGTGCAGAAAATTCAAGCATTCTTACAGCATCAGTGGTACTAAAGCATTCATACAAGGAATTATAGGAGATGTAGTCATGCATTATCTTTTAAAAAAATGGTGAAAAGACTAAATCATATCATGTTTCTCGACACAGAATTTTGTTGATCTTGCGGGAAGTGAACGTGCTTCTCAAACACATTCAGCAGGGACGAGACTAAAAGAAGGTAGCCATATAAACCGCAGTTTGCTAACCCTTGGGACGGTCATACGCAAATTAAGGTATTTCTATTGAATTCATATCCTGACAAAAACTGTCTATCCTCAAAAAGCAGTGAAGTAAAACTATTGCTCGAAGTGAGCTGTCTTCAGATATCTGATTCTATCATCTTGTAATGATGTTTGTGATACAGCAAAGGTAGAAACGGACACATACCGTATAGAGACTCCAAACTGACAAGAATACTACAGCACTCGTTGGGAGGCAATGCCAAGACTGCCATTATTTGCACTATGAGCCCTGCTCACAGTCACGTTGAGCAATCAAAAAGTACGCTTTCATTTGCTTCTTGTGCTAAGCAAATCAATACAAATGCGCAAGTCAATATTGTGATGTCAGAAAAAGCTCTAGTGAGGCAGCTGCGAAGGGAAATAGCCCGACTCGAGAATGAGTTGAGGAATGTGCGTTCACTTGCTGCCTCATGTGATCTTGCATCAGCTCTAAAAGAGAAAGAACTTATCATTGAGAAGGTGATTTTTGAGAACATTTAGATTATCAAGAACTTAACGAATGACGAATCTTTTTGCAAATAATATATATATATATATATGTATATGTAATGTTTAATAAATATCACTTTCCTTTGCTCTCTGATATTTTGCAGTTGGATGAAGAGATAAGGCAATTAACTCAACAACGGGACCTAGCTCAAGCCCGTATTGAGGAAATGTTACGATCAGGAGGAGCATTTCATACGTCGAAATCTTTGGTTCGTATGGATGTTTCTGAGGATAGATTTAGAGGGTTTTTTAAGTGGGCTTATAAGCTCTATAAAAGATCACACAAAATACTTTCAGAAAAGAGCTTATAAGCTTCTAAAATAAGATGTTCAAATCTTATAAGCTCTTCTTTTTTCTTCTTTTTCTTACCAAAAAAAAAAATAATAATAATAAGATAGGGAGATCTTAACTTATTTTAAAAATCTTACCATGCTCCTTTATTTTTAACCATTTTGCTTACAGAATTACCATTACTAACATTTTATAAGCTTCTAGATTTTATTTTACCCAAAACACTTCAACAACTTTACTTTTAGCCAAGCACTCTCTTACTTTTTAGCCCATCAATGCTCCATAGAGCTTATCCTCATATTTCTACTTCTCAGGGCGATTTGCGTAACCACGACAAAGGTTCATGGAGTGATGGATATTCACCTTCCGAAGCATCAGGGATAACTGATCCTCTTCACTCTGACGTTTCATCAAGAACGTCTCATTTTTCTGATAGATGTGATAGTATAAGTTCGAGGATCGTTGATCATTTCACCGAGAATTCAGAAGATCAATTTTTATCAGACAACACATCACCTCGACTATACATTGATAAGTATTTTGGCCCTGAATCTCCTGATCCTGGCTGGGCAAAAGTTGCTCATGAAGCTAATAATAAGTTAGAAGATTATTGTGAGGATGTTCCGTGTATAGAAATTGATTTCACCAAGAGAACTACAGTTGTGAGTGCATCTTTACCACATACGAAAGATCCGAATTCAGGTTATCACTGCAAGAAACATAACTTTAATTAGTAGCAAAATATTAGGTGACAATCTGATATTATCACTAATAGTATGTATTAAGGGGCAATTACTTTCATTGTCATTAATCATGTATTTAAGTGATAATAATTTTTGTTCTTCCAGAATAAAGCTTAATAGTGACAAAAACTAGCGTTTTTTATTGTCACTGTTGACAGTTAGTTATGCATGTGCTGTAACAACTTAGGGACAACAAAAACTGTCACTATAATTTATGACTACATTGTCTTTGTCATTATACATATATCATTAATTGTCAATAGTGACTAATATAATCACACTTTTTGTTACTATTAAGTTTGTTAATATCTAAATATGAAGATCGTGGACTTGCACATTGGTACTAACTTTCATGTTCATCTAGGGATATCTCCTCATTCATCCGAAGAAGAGATCTCTGATCCCACTGTCACAATTTCAAGTTCTCCCACTGCTAAGGTGGCAAATGAAAACAAAAATCCATCACAGAGTGAAGCAGATATTGAAGAGATGCTTTCAAATGAAGAGGTTGAGACAGAAAGTGAAAATCTGCATGCTTACAATTCCCATTGTTCTATCACGAGTGATTTCTTGAATGAAAATGACGAAACCATCAAGACGTTGATTGAAGAGATTAAGATCAAGCAACAAGAATTTGCAGATGATTTGGTAGGAAAATATCCTTCACAAACATGTACTTAGCATCTACTTAGATCAAATTCTTGAAATAAGTTTTGTGCAGGACAAGGAAGATGAAAAAATATCCAATAATCAAGACAAAACTACAAATGTTGCCTGTGATAAAGTTCAGAATATGACGCGATTGGCTTCTGATTGGTACACTGAATTTGAGAGGCAAAGGAAAGAGATAATTGAACTTTGGGATTTTTGCAACATTCCTTTGGTTTATAGGACGTACTTTTTCCTACTGTTTCAAGGAGATCCCTCGGACATTGTTTACATGGAGGTGGAGCTGAGGCGGTTGTCATTTCTCAAGAAAAAAATACATGGGATCGTGAAAGATGATCAAGTTTTCACACATGCCTCAAGGTACACTTCACTCATTTCTCTTGTCTTTGTTAATTTTGCAGAAAATCTGTATACGCTTTTAGTCTTATAGGCATAAATGACAGAAAGAAATAGGACTCATAAACTGCAGATTTATTAAGGTTGTAAATGCTTGATACTTTTCCTTATAAAATGTCTTGATAGAAGTTTAATATTTGCTATCATAAGGCAAAGAATGCACAGTGTATTGGTTGGCCTTTCTGTGATGTTCATGGTTCAAGAGCAAGAAAGACGTAGAGGGTGTTTGGGTAAGCTTATTCACAACATTTTATAATGTGTTTTTAAGATATTTTTAGATCTTATAAGATGTTAGATCTTATTCTAAAAATAAGTAAGTTGTTGAACTATTTGAATAAAAATAGAACTTTGGAGCTTATATGATGTTAGTAATGACAGTCTTATAAATAAGATGGTTAAAACTTAGGAAGCATATTGTTTAAAAGTAAGTTAGAACCTTACTGTTTCAAAAGAGCTTATAAGATATTCAAACGTCTTATCTTGATAACTTATCAGTTTTTTGTGAAAAAATTTATAAAAGAGTTTATAACATCTTATATATAAACTCTGAACGATCTTACAACATGTTTGAAGACGAAATAACATCACTCAAACACCCTCTTAACACAAATTCATTACCATGCATTCAATCAAAAACACCTTTTACTTCACTTTTCAAGAACTTCTTCGAGCACCTTTATGATCATATAATTGTCTAACATCTTCTTGGCTGACTAACAGCAAGAAGGCCCTCGATCGAGAGAGAGAAATGCTGAGCAAACAAATGCTCAGCAAGTTCACAAGCAAAGAAAGAAAGGCGCTCTATGAGAAGTGGGCCATCGACCTTAAAACGAAGCAGAGAAGGATCCGACTGTGCCGTCTGCTGTGGACCGATACCACAAACATGGCACACATCAAAGAAAGTGCTGCAATAGTAGCTAAGTTGGTTGGTTTTAAGGAACCAGGAAATGTCTTTAAAGAAATGATTGGGCTTAACTTATCAACTAAACCTAAACACCACAGGTCTTTCAGCTGGAGACATAGCCTGTCCTAAGGCTTACTGAAGATAATGAAGTGTTATGTAATACTTATTACAGAATGGCTTAGGATTTTTGGAGTTTTCTGAATTTTGTGTAGCTTATGAACTTTGTATGAGAAAAGGAAAAATTGTGAGAAGAGAGTTTGTATGAGATTCTTTTCGGTTTGGTCTCCTCATCTTTGGCAATATTTGGATTGAGACTATAAAAGGTGTTTGGTTAAGCAATTTAAAACATCTTATAAGCTCATGTAAGATGTTTTTGGAACTTATAATATGTTAAATCTTATTTTAAAAATAAGTTATTGAAGTATTTGGGTAAAATAAAATCTTTTAGCTTTCAAGATGATTCGAAGTGTTTATAAGTTCAACCAAACACCCCTTTATGTAGAATCTAGTGAGCTCATCATAGCCTCATTGGGTGTTGCAGTGATCTTACAAGTCGTTGAAATTGTATGTTAAGATATTTGAGAATTTATAAGATGACATAAATGTCTATTAAGATGATTGGATTTTCAAGCTTCTTTAATAATAATAATAATAACTTATTTTTAAGATCTTAAAGTGTTTAAGCTAAACAATTTTATTTACTAAATTGTTGTTACATATATCTTATAAGTCCAAAAATCTTATTATATGCAAACACTTCAATAATTTATTTTTTAGAATAAAATTTAATGTTTTATAAACTCTAAACATCATCTTATAAAATATTCGAATTTATAAAACATTATAAAACATTCTTTCTAGTTTGTTGCTTTACTAAAAACTAAAAATTGCCGTTACTAGTCAGATCATGGCATCCATGGCGGTCTTCTCTAAAGAGTTCCCTTTGTATTTTTTAGACTTTAGTTATAAATAAATCACTCAGTTTTGCTATCATTCTGAAATCTGAACCAAGTTTGCTCTACATGATGAAATTTAAGTTGTAACTATTTTAATAATTTTTAAATTTTTTTGCATAAAATATGTTTGTAAATAAAATTGTATGTTCAAAAAAAAAAGTATCATTTTTTTTTTAAATAAATGCTGGACGTTCTAGGAAAAAGATGTGCATTAAATTATAAAAATAGATAGTATAATTAAGAATTAAATTGTCGACAAACTTACAAATAGTGTCGGATTATTGTCACTGATCAAGGCTGCATCCTGCATGCCTCCATGCTACGAAAACGACCATGGTGAATTTGTGACTTCTATTTGACCTAAAAAAAAAAAAAAAAACCCTCAATTGAACGTGATGCGGGTTTGGAAAAGACCTAAAATAATATAAAGATTTTTGAAAAATATAAAAAGATTCTTAAATAGAATTAGGGTTTGTATTTTTCTCTATTCAGGTCTTTTGTAACTTGATCTAATTTGAGAAATACGACTCGAACTAGAGATTGTTCAGACTTTAGATGAAGTCATATAAACTTATACGAAATAGTACGTTTTTTAATAAAATGAATATGAGCTTAGTATCTTTGAATTGATTTAAATATTGAGAGAATTATAGTGACAATCACCTCGACAAGATAGACGATTATGTCGATTTCAAGTCAAATTCCACTTAGGAGATCAATATCTTGTCACCTGTACACAAATTCCAATTACAGCCCGATCGAGCGGATATATGAACGCTCTTGAAAACTATAGATGTTATAAGTAAAAAAATTTGTTTAATCACAATTCTTTGTTCAATTCATTTATCACCTCCATCAAGCTTTCCCTCACTTTTTTCGGACAACTTTAAGCCATAAAAGGAGTCACGCTTTCCTGTCACTTTTGTACCTATTGAATTCTAGGTTATTGTGTATTGAATAGCTAGCTTGAAGCTTTTAATGCATACAGCGCAATGAATGCATTAAAATCAAAATATTATGAAATTATTATTAAGGATAGAAAAAGAACCATTTATTAAAAAGAAATTTAATAATATACCATTTTATATATTTCTAAAGCATTGTTATTCCCAGAATATAAGGAAAGGGTGGTCCAATTATTATTATTATTATTATTATTATATGTCTGAGAGAAAAGGGCTTGGCCTAAATGATTCACAAGAATCACTACTTAAAATGACTACTAAATAAATTTGGACCCTGCCCGACTATATTTTTGGCTTATTTTATATCATCTTTTGATTAAATGTATAAATCATTACATCATATGACAAGATTATAATTTTATTCTAAGGGTGTTTGGTCCTGCTTTGGAACAAAGAATTTGTTCATTTCAAGAAGGTGAGAATTCAATAGTAAAAGTAAACAATAAAAATTAGAATGTTTCCAATGACAAACCAAAAATTGATACTTTTAACAATTTTAATGTTTAATTACAGTCTTGCCTCTAAAATCACGTTACCCTTATTCTAGAGATATTTTAAGATTTCAATTATACAATAAGTATAGCATAATATTTTTATTTGATCGTTTTAATAGAAAAGTTGAAGTCTGTTTTGAAATTTTTGGGGATTTTAACTTAAATTCTCTTTAGCAAAAATGTATTAAATATACTTCAAGGCACTCTTAAATGGATTAAATATGAGAAATTGAGAGTAAAAACATATCATTAAATTCTCGTACAATAATTAACTATCATGGTTTAAATTTTCTCTCATTAATTTCGCCTTCTGCATTATGTTTTTCAAATTTGAATTGACATGAAATTTTAGACTAAGCTGTAAATACAAAGTTTCAGGTTATTCAAAAACTAGTGGAAAAAAAAATTAAAAAAAAAAAGATTCTCACGTTATTTACCCAATGGACATTACTTATAATTTGTTTATTTTTATCAAGAAAAAAGAGGACAATATTTTTTATAACAATAAAGCCCAAAAAACAATTCTTCCCTCCGGCACAACATATGGAGTTTGTCTTTTCAACTCCTCTGCTGCTACAATACGCTCCCTTTGCGCACTCCCAATATCTCACCTCCATATAACGCATTCTATATTTCTCCCATGCCAACGGCTAGTATTCTCCTCGCCGTGGTGCTCTGCGCCACCCTAACAGCCACCTTACCGTGCGCCGGGGCCGTCGAATCCGAGATCCTAGCGTTGTTCTCCTTCAAACAGAATCTTTACGATCCGCTTGGCGCCATGGACGGCTGGGATGCGTCCAC
>JACFYI010003651.1:587762-601371 GCA_014898755.1 Handroanthus guayacan
TTTTTTTTTGGCGTGGGTTGCAGGAACAATCGATTCAAATGGACAATATTTGCAATAATCAATGGCAATGCGATAAATACAAACATTATTTTGTTTGGGCATCCCTATGTATTATTGCTGTTGTAGTTTTCCTGGGTAGGACCTGCATTTACTGCGGTAAAAATCAAATGATATAGCTTTCCAATTTTAAAACAAATAATAGTATCAATTAATTAGCATTAGTTTTCCAGTTGTCAGTTGAAATTTCGGAGCTCAAATAAAAATATTAGTTGAGCCTCAATCAGACTTCTCTATTTTAAAATAATATTTAATTTCATATTTCTTATCTTAAATATAAATTAAATATATTAATTTTTTTTTATAATAGCACAAGATTATAAATATCATACACTTGGCAAAAATTCATACAATAAAATAAGAGATAAAATACGAATTAAAACAGATGATGTAAAGTTGATTTTAGATTTTTTAAACAAGAATATATTGAAAGAATAATCTTATTCATTTTAAATGATAATTTTTCATATTCTTTTATATTTTTATCAGGATTTAAAACCTAAACATTGAGTCACATATAATTCAAAAAATGCCCTATAGGCTATAACCAGTTTCCCCTTCCCCCACTCATTCAAAGTACCATCATCAATAATGAAGAAAAGGATGCAAATGTATTGTCCAGAGCTCTGCAAACAGTGAAAAAACAGTCTTGTGACTGGTGGATGGGGACTTATTTAATTGCAGACATCACAACTCATGGAGAGTGACTGATCAGTATCCACCTCAGTACTGACACCATGTAACTATTATTACGAGCATTGCTTCTTTAAAATTTTACCAGTGGTAAATAATTGCCTGCATATTTATGTCTCCGCTGTTCAATTCAAATTCATTCACTTTTTTAACCATTTTAAGAGATAGGAGTTTGAAAGAACAAACATACCGATACACAGTGAAACTTTAAGGGATAATTACCCTTGAAGTTTACCATAATCACCAAAAGAATCCCTAAGATTTGAATTATTGTCATTACAATGATACTGTAAAGTTCAACTAATACTTAGTTACAATTACAACCCTCTAAACATATACATATATTATAATTATATTCTTGGATCGACATATAATTACAATTAAAACCCTTACTAAGAAATTTACTTGTAATTTTCAGGATTGTCAGGGAATTTAATGGCAATCATCCAAACCTCAGGGGGTGTAATGACAATTATCCAAATTTCAGGAGATGTAATGGCAATTACCTAGACCTCAGGAGGTGTTCTTATAATTACACAAACAATCAAGCGCTTGAAATGTGTTCAAATAACATAGCCGTATATCCTAGGACCAAATAAATGAATCAAAATACATACTATAGATTTGCCAAATAAAGTAAAAAATAGAACTGAAACACAAACCCTTCTGCGCTATACTGATTCCAGGCCTTCCGGCAGAGTGCTACTGTCCTCATCAGGTGAGAAAAACTTGCGGCAAGCATACGATACAGCAGAATGGAAACCAGTTGGGTTGTCTATGAATATGAAATGACCACCCTGCAATCATAGGAAATGAAGTATTTTTATCTTGCATTGGATCTTAGGGTGTAGGTGACGGAAAGTATAATCTGCAGATTCGTATTTGTATATGTAATAACGTGGTTGAGCGTGAGAGAGTTACCCCCGGAACCCTTAGGATTTCGCATGGAACCTTCATCTGTTTGCGTGCTTCTTGTGCTCCTTGGTAATTCATCCAATCTTGGAAACCATATATGAAAGTTGTTGGTACCTTCCAGTCAGATGCACTGCAACCATAAGAGACTAGGTCGTTACAACTCTATTGTCACTTTTCCCTAGATTTCTGGTTAAGAACGAAACTTGGCAAGGTTCGTTAATACATCTCATCCCACCAATTTCCTAGAAGTTGAACTATGTTTTTGGGTTATTTAAAGTTCATGACATGGGCCAGGGTGAATGTTGAATAAACTAATTGTCTGCAAGCTCATGTAAGAAAATAAATGAAGAGAAAATGAATGCCATTCTGGAGCTCATCGGGTGAACGAATGAGAGTCAACTCGTTCTTCCATTTATTTTCAGGACAAATGAAATGAAAATAAGTTCTGAATTTCAATTGATAAAAGGCCTTAGGCTGCCTAGTTAAAGCATTCCAATTCAATAATTCCATAAAATTGTTTGTTTGATTCCAGGCCTAAATATCTTAAAATACTTATCTCTTTGACCGTTAGTTTTATTGATCTTGGCACAACTCACAGCAATGATAATAAGGCCCTAAAGTGGTTTCTCATTTTTCTCCCACTCCTGTTTTCAACCCATAACTTCACTCCAAATCTATCCCACAAACAGGTGCTACATTACCTCCAAGAAATATGCTTCTGTAAAACATATAAGCCACATTAGATTGCAGGAAGTAATATCTGGTATACGCAGTACGATCCTAATGGTGCTACTACGTAGCATTTTCTCCCAGTTAGTTTAAAAACGACAGCAGGGATGCTATAACTCACCACTGTAAAAGAGGCATCCGAGCAAAAGCTCCAAATGAGAATATATGTTTTAAGCACAATTCTCCACTAGCTTTAGCCGCCAGAGTATGATATACATAATCTTCAGCAAAAGAAATAGCCAAACATTAGGACATAATTAGGGACTGATGAAAATTAAACAAATTAATCACAAGCTACCTGTAAGTAATTTAGATTCGTCCTCAGTCAATATAGTTCCCTGAGAATATGAGCCAAATCTCGCACTTGTATATTTGCGAACCATATTTGGACCCCAAGGACCTAAACCCCTGCATTATCAAATAAAGTGAATTAAGGTCCAGAAAGAAGAACATATTTTCCAACATCATAATGGCTTGCAACAGATTGTCACGTAAAACAAGTCCCTTCTCTCCAAAACTTGAAACTAGAAAGAAAATATAATCAATATCAATGACTTAGAACACCTTTTCAGCAACTCACATTTGAAGAAACATCACGAATGCAACCTAGAGCAAGTAATTATGGCTTGTACCTAACTTAAGGCACGGGGAATGAAAGCGGGAGCAATAGAGTGTCAAGATCTTAAAGTACTAAAAAAGTGGGGGTGGCTTGAACCTGATATAGAAAAACAATATTTGAGAACTAAAAAAATTACGACAATATATTTTGGACAAGCAATAATTACAGTCATTCTCATGACAACTCCTAGTTAAATTGATGTTTTTATGTGTAAAAGGAAACCCTGACGACAGACTTGTGTAGAGCTGCATGGCCACAATGCTCCGTCTTTCTTTGCTTCCTTCCTTCTAGATGATAAAGATGGTCACATCCTTCTTCAGCTCTGTCCTCCCCCAACCCCACCCCCACCTCTCCAGATTCTTTTCTCTCCTTATCTGCCACCCAACCTCGCCCCTGCTATTTAGAAATGTGCGCATGCAACAGAACAGTGCATGCATGCAACAGAACACGCCCAAGGCAAGACTGTCATCACAATGTACATCCCTGTGTTCCATGCCGTCAAAAACAGGTTCTATTGGAAATGGTTGCATGTGGGAAGCTTTCCTAAAATTAGTCAGAGTATGATTTATCCATTTCTGCAGTGCAATTTAAGTACTTGAAAAGAATCTCAGGACATTCCTCCCACTCTTAACCCAAGAACATAACCCTAGCACCAATGCATCCCCCTCAAGTTGAATTTGTTACATAGCTCCCTATAATGTTAAGGATGTTCTATGTATAAGACCAAAATACATCCTTTACGTAGCTAAAGTATTCATAACACAAATTTCTGCCACCTCTCACAAGGCTCCATGATAGACATAAGTACAATTGGCATCAATCATTACTCAAAGCAAATTGATGAATTCAAGTAAAAGTAGAATAAATAAAGCAGGTTCCCTAATTGTAAAACAATAGGAGGTTTTTGCAATTCTAGCAGATTAACAATGGCCAGGTTAAGGAAAATAGTAAGTACCTTACTATCTTCTGAGGAGTAAAATTAGACTCCCATAGATGATTCAGAATGGCCCCTTTCCACGTTGCTCTAAATTGAGTAAGCCGCTCAGACATATGCTCTGTCGCGGAAGAAAATCCAGCAGGTCCTACTAAAATCAACTGCTGAATGTGCTCAGGGTGCTGCAGAGAAGCATTGTAGGTGATATCAGCAACTAGAAAGAACTCACCCCACTTCACAGATACTACTATCAGTAATAGGTTTATGATATGAGAAAATAGTAAGTATTCACCTACCTTGAGTGCATATTTAGCAGCCACATATCCACCAAACGAGTGTCCAAGTAAAATGAAGTTGGTAAGATTTTTTGCTTTACGCCATTCCTCAAAGGAATCAATGAACCATGCCTCAGTTTCTGCATCACAAAGTAAAGCATGTATCAAACATGCAATGTTGTTGGTCTTACAGATGAAGTTAGCTGGATAAATCCTAAATTACGAAGTTGACGAACTTAAACTGATGAACATTAATATCATATTAAAACTGAAAATGAGCACTTATCACGCATATTATTGGCTATAACATTAAAATAACTAACCTTCAGTGCTTTTACATGTGAAATCAGGCCTACTCGATCCACCCCAACTGCAAAAAGAGTAGGTAAAAAGTTAAGTCCTGCAAAGCATTTTACAATGCCGTTATCGTTCTTTTCCAAGAGATCATTTGTTTATGGCTTTCCTCTTTGTTCCACAACAAAACAATGCAAGATTAGTAGATAAATCAGACCAAGAATACGTAGTTTTTCCTACATGTACTTTTGTTCTTTTCTTTAGGCTAAAGTGGGTTTCTACTAGATTCTGAGAAAAAAAGACAAAAAAAAACTTTGCATTATATAATCCTCTCAACCTCCAAAAACAACTAGAAGTTACCATAAACTACTCCAACTTTCAATTACTACATGGAAAATGAAAAATAATATCTAAATCCAGCAGCACAGATTTGTGGCAGCGACTGATTGTTAACATACCAAGTGAACAATCAGATTGCAATATGCCAAAAACAAGTAATGAAACAAAATCAATGTATGAGTTCAATCCCCACAGGGATGTGTTCGCGTTTTTCACCGAATTGTTGAAGACTGAAGCAGGTATTGAAATGTTATTGATGTATTGATGTATCTACGGAACAGAATATGTACCAAAAAACACCATGAGATAAAGTAACTACAGAGAAAGGAAGACCACACCTACCCAAGCTGATCAATTGCAATGACTTTGAAATGCTTAGCAAGCGCATCAAAATTACGGAAAAAGAAGCCTTGTGATGCAGCATATCCATGAACCATCACTAGCGTCGGTGAACCCTCCTTGCTATCAAACGTCACCGTGTTGATAAACCTCGGTTCATCGCTCGCTGACCGAAACCACCGGGTTTTCGAACCCGGTGGACCCGACCCGATATTAACACGCTCTTGCTGATATGGGGTCCTACAAAATCACAAGTAGCTCCAAAATTAAAACTCAAATAATATCGATAACATCAAATTAGCGCCTTTTGCAAATTCTTCTTACTTGACCAGAGACAGGAGGCGTTTTTCAGCAGCGATTATGTGGTCGGTGGAGGTCGGTATCCAGCGGAGAATGGAGGGCCATAAGGAACGACCCTTGCTCGTGCCGGCGGCTGAGGCGGTGGTTGAGGCGATCTCCTCCGCCATTTTGGCTTGCAAAATTGATGATGATCTGGACAGCCGCCGCAGACCAAAACTCATGCAGTAGAGAGTCGTGCGGTCAACCACTTGGATCTAGGTAAGAGTTCGATTGATTAGAAAAGAGAATCCCAATCAAGTCTGGGATTTTCAATAATCCTTTTGCTACGATTACGGATTATCTTGGTTAAACTATATTACAGGCTGTACTAAAAAATTTGCGGTGCTGAATATGAATCATATATACAAAGACCTTTTATATTGGTCGATATCAGGGAGGTTCGGCGTAGTCCGCCTACGTCAGTGGTGATGATCGTACATTTCTTTCTGCCTTATAATTATTTTAATTTTTAGCTATATATGACTTAACAAGGGCCTGTTTGGTTGTCTTTTTATTTTCATTTTCAATTTCTATGCTTTTTAAAATGTGAAAAAAAGTTATTATGGACTTTTTAGTGAAAATGGATTGTATTTGGATTATTCGTTTTAAAATATTGAGAGGAAAAATTTTAAGATTTATAATTTTTATATCTTAAAAGATTTGTTTTTCTATAAAACATGTATATTTTAATTGTTTTAAAATAATATTAATTACTTTATATTAAATCAAATTTAAATTTGATTTACCTGGTATAAAAGAATGAAAATAAATATAAGAAATAATTTCAATGGAAAAATAGATAAACAATATTTTTCAGTTTTCAAATAGTTAAAAGTGTGAAAATGATTCTTGGAAATACAACAATCAGACTCTAAAAGTTTTGTCAACTTTTTTTATTTTCTTTTTCCTACTATCTATACTATTATAAAAAAGAAAGGTACAAATGAAGTTTATAAACCAAATTTTATAGTTCAACTTTATCCTTCTATCACCACCTCCATCTATTATTTTTCCACTATTGATTTCAAAATGTGTAAATAAAATAACAATATATATATATATCAAAATGTAATGCAAACTTATTTATGTGTAATAATAATTAGAGCTGATCAATGTATTTAATATAAATATGCATATAACTTAAAATAAACAAATAAATCAATAAGTTAATGATTTCTTATTGTGTTGCAAGTGATTATTAAGGTAAATTACTATGGAGAGTATTTTAAGTACCACACATAAAAAAACAAACACTAAAATAATTATCATTTGCTCTCTCATTTTAAGTATTTTATGTACGTAATTTCATTTAAAATACTAACCTTTACATACATTAACCTGTTTTTGTCACTCTAATAATCATCTTTTGTTTTCTTGGAATAGCGTAATTCCTTTATTTTTCTTATACTTTTTTTCCCCTTCAAAAAAGTTGGGCGTGCCGCATATACGTTGTTTTCGCGTTCACACGTTATATTCTTTTAACATCTTGTAGAAATTATATAAACCTAACATATAAAACTCATGCGATTAATTATAATATTGTGGGCTCTCAGCTGAATTACGACAAATCTCGACAGAGCACCCGCGTTGGCACCTTGCCCACACTAACACGTTTTCGACAAGACAAATAGAAGGTTTGCGTCAGCGCTGACATAATGACCGGTCAAACCCTTTTTAAAACGCACGTGTGACTAGATCCAGATTTACATTTGCTACTTTCCGAGAAATTGTGAACTAAATTGAAGCTTAATTTAAGCGATGTTAACTGTTTAAATGATAGAGATACTTGTATTGTTATTGAAATCTCACTAGTCTAGTCCACAGAAAACTTTGCGTCATCCCTCTCATAAAAGAAGATAATAGATTGCCCGTACTGGTCTAACAGTGCAAAATTCCGTTACAAGCTGGAGTATAATCGTACCAGCAGGAAAAACAATGCTCACTTGCAATACCTAATGCTGAGTGATAAAATGGCCATTCGGCATTCCCCAAAATCTTATGTTCAACATCTGTATCACTTTGCAAAAGAGACTGCAGGATTCTGCATTCTTGCAGGAATACAAACCATAAAAGATTATCATAAAGCTTAAAGAACATTTCTAAAGTTTATGGAGTTTTGGAAAAAATAATACGGGCAATCGTTTACACAAATCAAATGTGATCCTGGGAAGAGACACCACCATAAAAATATCAGGTAACTTTATTCAGGGAAAATCAAACTTCTCTACATCCTGCCAACATAATATGTCAACCCTCAATTCTTGTGGCCGAGCAGTTGTCATGCACAATAGAAAAGTTGAGCCTGAAAAGCTGTCACGGCCAAACTACCATAGTAACCAAGGAGAACATATATACGATTCTTACTTGATAGGAGAAAGTGCAACTTTATCCAGTGAGAAGTACTCTTCTAATCTGCTCTGGACTGGCCAGCACGAGAAGAGAGGATGATGCCAACAATGAGACCGTAAAGAGCCAAGGCTTCAGCAAAAATGAGGATAAGAATCATCCCAACAAAGAGTTTTGGTTGTTGTGCATTAGCTCTGTCATGGGAACAAACAAGGTGAGTGGAAATACTTTGGCATCAAATAAATACAATAAAAACAAATCCAGAGGTATTTGAAGGAAATTTAAATAAACTTAATGCAAGATAGGACATCATGTTGTAATGGCAACTACAATTCGAATCAAAATGATAATGAGCACAGATGGCCTTGACAAAGGTAACCTTCCCCTTAAGCAAGAAAAATATGTAAAACCAGCAAATCAAAAACAAAATTTACTCAAAAATCCCCACAACCCACCCTGGGCTCATACTTCACGTTCGTATACTAACAACAAATTCAGTTGCAACTCGTTAATGGCAAAATATCTAGAATCACAGTCCAATTTTAAAGGTTTAGGGAAACTTTACAGACCTGCATTCTATATTATTCTGCCAAGGTTCTTACAAATGGAACACAAGAGTGACTAGATGTGAATGCAAATGGTAAATGATGGGTTGACCTATTATTGATATAAGCACTCCAAATGTGTACAGGTAGTTGATTACACCCACTACATCCTTTAGTCAATCCTCAGGTTGTTATTCAGCAAGATGTGGTACAGTTGTCGGGCAACCAATGTATGTATTCTATGAACTAAGTTCTTTTAAGCCAGTATAAAAACTAAACTTCCTATGTGTTAGCAGTACTGAAGCAGTTCACAGAAAGATCAAAATATCAAGAACACCAAGAATAACATGACAGTACTCATTTCCAAGACAAGCAATAATCAACCAATTCAATATGAAACAAATCTAAAAACAACCAATTCTCCATCAAGTCAACGTTCACCCTTCGAATTATCCAAATGAGCAAGTATTAATCAATATATCCCTACAAATATATCATAGTAATCATGGAAACAATAAAACATGGCAACATCATAACTCGTCAACTATACATAATACATTAATCTAGACCAAAACATTTTGAATCATAATCCTAAATCATCTCAACCTATATAAATCAAGGTACAGAAATTACCTAACACCAGCATCTCCGACGATTCCGATGGCCATACCGGCAGCGAGGCCAGCAAGACCACAAGCAAGTCCAGAAGAAAGGTGAGCATAGCCATCAAACAAGTAATACGACTTGGCCTTAGGGTTAATACCAGTACTAATAATCACAGCAATAATCAAACCATAAATACCCAACACACCAGCCATAACCACCGGAACAATAGACTTCATCACCAGCTCAGGCCTCATAACTCCCATAGACGCCACTCCGACACCGCTCTTGGCTGTTCCGTACGCCGCTCCCATACCTACAAAAAGACATATAACAATTAACAATTTACAGCAACAACAACCTTAGATCTGAAAAAGATTGGTGGATCGGCGAAGCATAGCTTACAGGAAAACACTAGAGCCGAGGCGGCTCCCAGGAAGCCAAAGAATGGTGCCGTTTCATCGCCGCTGAAGGTGGACGACATTTTTGATGGATTTGGATTTCTGCAGAGATCGGATCTGAAAGGATTTTCGTTCTGTGCGCAATAACCCGCAGAGAAACAGAGAGAGATGAATCAACAGTTGATGTGTTGGATTAATTTAGGCCTTTTTTATTATATTCATCACTTTGATGAGATCGGGAAATGGGAAGCTCGTCCATGAGATAGATCCGAGTACGAATGACATTTTCACCCCTCTGTGACCAATATCATAATTTTTATTTTTTTTTTCTCAGTCGATCACAAAAATATTCTTGCATAATTGGGAATTAGTTGTACTTTTGGACAGTAATGTTATAAATAAAAAAATAATAATAATTCCATAGCAGAACACATAAATGTATATTCCATTTAAGCTGGGGAAATTATAACCAAAAATATATTAAATATAATTATATTTAGTAGTGATATACAATAATTATTAAATATAAATGTTGTCATATTTGACATCAATTATTTATTTTATATATATATATATATATTTTTTTTTTAAGAAAGCCAGAAAAGGGTACTTTGACAAGTCAGAGCTCAGAAGATAGTCAAGATACTTGTGACTGCCGAGAAGCTGAAACGGCCCTTATGATTGATTTTTCATTTTTATGGGTAAAAAAAGGACGTAAGGTGCTTTAGCTTATGATCGCCTTAGGCCTATCAGTGGCTTTCCACGCTGATGAAACTTATTAGTGGTCTTATGAATAAGCAAACTGCACAGTAGCCCAATTCGGCCCAATACGAATTGGATCACTGGGCTACACTTATAGTGTTGGTGAATTGTACGCTTGGCCCTCGTTTAATTGGATTTTTGACTCGTCCAAAATCCATGATGATTAATCTGCACCCATTTCAATCTTATATGGCCTTGTTTGATACAATCAATTAAGGGACATTGGGCCAAAATGTGGATTGATATTGGATTTGATTAAAGAGATAAAGGTGATGGGCCAGCCCAATACTAACACTGGGTCTGCCACTATTCACCCAATTAAATGATATTAGTAATTGCAGGAGCGACTAGAGATTAAAGGGGATTCATGAAGATTGTGAAATAAAATTACTTTTTAGCCCCTTGATTACACTTTCAATGGGCTTTAAGCCATGTCGAGAAGATATTTTTGCCATGACTTGTGTTGACTGTTGGTAATACTTTGGGATAGTGGGCTTTCAGCCATAGCAACAGTATATTTTCACTGGGACGAGATCCTCTATTCTAAAATGGTGTTTCATTTCTTATTCCATACTTTAAATATATGCCACATGTATTAAATATTTTTTTATAAAAATATTCAATAATAAATACAATACACGTAGCATGTATTTAAAGTCATGGAATAAGAAATGGAACACCGCTTGAAATAGGAGATCCTGTCCCATTTTCACCATGACTTGTGTCAAATGTTAGTGCTCATTTCTCCAGTAACATGCAATTTTGTTATGGCAAAGTTTTTTTTCCCCAATTAATATTATTTCTTTAAAAAAAATGCTGGATTTAAAATCATAAATAGTTGGGTTGTTTATTAAGAAACTCGAAAAACACCCGTTATTTAGATTTTTAAATAATTTAAATTAATCAACAAAAGAAACATAATTTAAAAAGTCATTGCCTAGTTATTGCTACTAGAGAGTTACTTTAGTTAGTATGAAACTTGTCATGGCCAATGAAAAATCAGCACCATGGCTTCCTACGCAGATAAGGGGAAAAAATAATAAATTAAAATTTATAATTCAGGAGCATAACAATAATTACAAAAACCAATTTACCACAAATTTCAATATCAAACACGTGATTAAATATTGGACCAGCTTATTAATTTACCACAATCTTACATATCAAATGGAGATTGAAAAACGCAATCTAACCATAATCTTTTGTGGGCAAACAAACCATTATCATTAATACACAGTACCAAACAAACCCTATATATACATATATATATTTAGAAAGAAACGATTTTATCCAATCATATATTAATATTATTATATGAATACGTTTTAAAAATCAAATATAAGAACTAAACACAATTCAAATACCTATACCATTATTCGATAGATAAATACTACTATATAGTAGACAAATACCCACATGTTAGCGGTAGGACTCGAACCTTGCACCTCCTCTATGAAAAGGAGGAGACGGTACTTCTTCATCCAAATGACAAATGGCATTTCAATCTTATTTACAGCCTAGGGCTTTATCGTTGGTTTTTCTGTTTATTATCAAATCAATCCGATTAATGCCTTTATCCAATTGAAAGCCATTATTAAATAAAATGATTTGAGCCAAACTAAGCCTTAATAAAATGCAGTAGGAAAACCATCGAAGAGCTTTATGTCATACTTCGAAAATTTCCACTAAATCTTATGATCCTAAATTATAACTAATTTTCAGCATCAAATAATACATTTAAGATTCTAAATTCTACTTTATGAGTACACGCAAAATGTGATGAATATTTTCCTATACAATTATTTGATTGTGGACAAAACACACTTAACAAAACTTCGTAAATGGAATACAAGGCTCAACGGATGAGAGAAGAAAATGAACTTATAAATTGTCTTAAATTTTCTTTCTTCATTTTTTCCCTAATTGTCTTGTGTTATTAACTTTTCTATATAATACAAGATCTCATAAATCTTCTTTCCTGTCCAATGACAAAAATTTTTCTCTATCCCGTCTTCATCTCCATTGAGTTGGGAATTACTCGCACCTTTGCCATTCCTGCCAAACTAAATCTACTACTTAACGAGATGCAGTATTTTTATTAGTTACATTGAGACACATTAATCTTCTTTGATTTTAAGTTGTATATGTTAATTATAATTTGTTGTTAATATCTTTAACTTACTTTATAAGTGGATTTTAGCAATTTAAACTACTTTAGGCGAAGTAGTATTAGAGACAAAAGAAAGGTATTTAATTATTAAAAAAGGAAAAAAGAAAAGAAAAGAAAGAAAGGAATCCACGATCTGTTTGGTGTAAATTGTTTATCTGGCAGCGAAGCATTAAGGGATATTTTATGATATCAGCAAACATTCTGATATTAACCCCACTTTAATTGTTCTTTTGCATAATTAATCATTCATTAAACTAAGAGGTTGATTATAAATCCTAGAAAGCAGGTTTTCTCTCTCTAGGAGAGCTGTTTATTCTCTCTATGGGAGAGCCGTAAAAACCCTCGCCGCCTTTGCATGCACAACCCCAACCTACTTTCAGCCCTTTCTTCTCTATGAAGTTAACTCCGTTGTGCTCCCACTAATCTTTTCTTCGGGTTTTTTTCTCATTCTGCAGGTTTCCAGTGGAGGAAAGCATCAGGAAGTCTGGTCATGCGCTTTACTGGTCTACTGAGATAACACCAGGCAATCGTGGCACCACATCTTTGAGCTATTATATCTGTCAGACGTCTATCGATTTTCTGAATTCGCACGCCATTGTTAAGGGGTTTCCTAGCTTCCTCCTTGTTTTCTTCCGCTTTTCTTCCCAGTTTTTTTCCTTTCGTTTTGTTCTCGTTATTTTTCCTTGTTCCTTTCCTTGTTTTGGTGTTGGGTTTTGTTTTCCCGATTGCTGTTTTCCTGTGCGTGTCTTTTCTTTCTGCCCGTGCTAGCAGTTTCTCCATACATACCTGACTGTTTCAGCGGGATTCACCCGTCTCTGGTATAGGGTTTGTGTTGCGGCTTTTTCAGGAGCATCTTTTGTCGACCGTGGCCTGGTACCTCGCAAAAGTGCTTTGTCTCTTTTCACTGGCATCATGGATGAAACCATAGAACACCTTGGGCGAATGCTAATGCTCACAGAGGAAGAGGAAGAGGAATTGATTGTGGGACAGGTTGACGCGGCTCAAGCGGCTCAAAACTCGGGGCTAAAGTTAGTGGGAAGAATTGTGTCATCAAAAGTCTATTCGGCTGTGTTCATCAAGGCGAATTTGCAAAGACTTTTACAGCCGGTTAAAGGAATGGAGTTCACACTAGTAGATCAAAACCGTTTTCTGCTATCTTTTCAGCACCCCCTGGACCTCAAGCATGCGCTGGAAGGCTGCCCATGGCTATTGGACAAACAGGCTGTGATTCTACGAGAGATTTCAGGAG
>JACFYI010003651.1:637255-647754 GCA_014898755.1 Handroanthus guayacan
AGCCCAACTTAGGCGGGCTAGCAATATGGGCTTCCTAGCACAATTAAATGTTGACGGCAACTAACGGGCTCAACTAAGGCAAGCTAAGCCGATAGGCTTATTAAATAATTACGTAGGGCTCCTATCTGAGCTCAATTGAGGCGAGATAGCCAAACGGGCTTTTTGAACAATTAAATAATAAGGTGTATGGATGCTCTCCTCGCCCAACTGAGGCGGGCGGAATTGCCAAATAGTTTTGGGCTTATTCAGACAAGTAAGTGCAGCTGTCCAGGCCCAAGTTAGACGGGCTAGGCCGCTAGCCAACCAAGGCTTTCTTTAATAATTTACTTGAACTGGTGTCCAGTTTTTTTTTTTTTTTTTTTTTTTTCTTTTTATGAATTAGTTGAACTGCTTGTTACTTGGTGGTTTTTGCAGCTAACTAGATTTTTCCTGTACATTGTGTGCGCAGGATAAAAGCGATAATTCCCGAAGACTCATCACACTTTTTCTGGTAAAGAAAATATAGCTCGGCAAAGTTTTTGGGAGACCTTTGCTGAGATATTTCCAAGAACAACCCATTCAAGTACCACACCCGCTTCCGTTTAACCTTTAATTTTTTTAATCATTTCTTTTTATTTTCTAAAATAAGTAACGCATTTCCTTTTATCCTTCAATTATTTCACCTAGAGAATCAATTTCTAAATAAATAATAAATTGCATTCATTTCGCTACCTTCCCGGGACAATGATCGGTCGCAAAAATTACCAAATTAATTACAAAAATGAAATTCATTGGCTCACTTCCATATCATTTCTTTAAATCATATGCAACAATAATGCCTGATTCTAAAATCAAACAAAATAATTTATCAATCACCAAAGAGATTCTAGACCATAAAATTGCTTGTAGATAATTCTGTTAATTTACAGAAAAAGAAAACCAATCCCAACAAATAGTTTATGCTCTGCCCTCAGAGCATTTCAACAAAGATAAATCTTAAAGGAAACCCTAGCTAAAACTACAGCCGCCAAGCCAAAGAATCAATCTCCTGCTTAGGCACGTTCACCGCGAATACGTCTCGCCAATTGAATATCCTTGGGCATAATTGTAACTCTCTTTGCGTGAATAGCGCACAGATTTGTGTCTTCAAAGAGACCCACAAGATACGCCTCAGCCGCTTCCTGGAGTGCAAGCACAGCGTGGCTTTGGAACCTCAAATCAGTCTTGAAATCCTGAGCGATTTCACGAACCAACCGCTGGAACGGCAGCTTGCGGATGAGAAGTTCTGTGCTCTTCTGGTATTTTCGGATTTCACTGTTCCAATTAATGATCGATTAGCAATCAAAACACAATTGGTTAAGGTAATATCGTTACCAATCAGTCGAAGAACAAACAATTTGGGAGCTAGGGTTTACCGAAGAGCGACAGTTCCAGGGCGGTAACGGTGGGGCTTCTTGACTCCGCCGGTGGTTGGGGCTGACTTCCTTGCAGCCTTCAAATATCAAAGAAAAAATACATATGCACAAATCAGCATCCCAGAATAGATAAAGCAAACGATTAAAAATTCAACTAACAACTTCAGATCAAAACAGAAAAGAAAATCTAATCAATTCAAATACCTTGGTAGCGAGCTGCTTCCTGGGGGCTTTTCCACCGGTAGATTTACGAGCTGTCTGCTTGGTACGGGCCATCGCTTTTCTATTCAATCAAATTCACTGAAATTTCACAGAAGAAAAAGAGCAAAACATCAGATCCACAAACGAATCAAGAGCCAAAGAAACAAAAAAGGAAAACCTAAAACCCACACATCAAAGAAGGAGATTTTTTTACCGGAATGGAACAGAATAAGCTTTAAGCCAACAAATGAAGAAAAAACTTAGGAAATCTTCGAGGCTTTCGAAAATACGTTTGAAACAAAGGCCTGCAGGACAGGGGCGGTTTATATAGGGAAGGGGGGTGGGCGTAGGTCATTTTTGAAACGTGGACTTGGAGTCGTGGGCTATAACGGCTCTATGCTGGTGAAAAGGAATATTCAGAAAAGGGTCCGGATCCGTGAGCTCTGTATTTTAGCGTTTCATTGGTTCACTTTTTGAAAGAACGGCTGTGATTGTTTTTTTTGGGTTCACGCGGATCGTGACCGAGTTTGTGTTTCTTTTGTGTCTGTGAAATAAGAGTTTTTGTTTTGGGATGACTCATTTGAGTTCCTGCGCGAGTCACATCCGAGTTGTTCTGTGCCACTCGTGCGTTTTATCCTTTTCTGTTCTTTTTCTTTTTTACAAAAATAAAGGAATTAACCTTACAAATGAAATATTCACAACTTATCATGCAACCAAAAAATTTGATAAATTTAAAGTGAATAAAGAAAAGATTACCATCTCGTAACACTATTAAATATTTGTTTTGTGAACTACACTCCGAAACTTTAAATCAAAACTATGATAAAAAAGTATTAAATATATAGATCGTTAGCTATTAATTTAGGGGCAAATATACATACAAGGGAAAAAATAATTTAAATGAATATCTTAAACAATTAATCAGAACATTAATGATTTTAATCAAGTATGTATTTTATAGAGTATACTTCAACATCGTATCAAAAGCCTCTACGATGCTGCAATAGATGTAGTTGATCCTTGTGCAAATACATTTTGTAAGTTGCAACTAAGTAAAGAATTCTTCTAGAAATTATTACATAATTTTGCTTTGATACTTAAATTAGTGGATTAATTAGTTGGTGCGAACCCGTAAAAGTTGGTTAAACCAAATGCAATTAAAAAAAAAAAGAAGTTTTTTCTTTTTTTCAGTTTTTGAAACGAGTTAAGTTAAATTTTATTTATATTTAACATTCAAATGGCATTATATGTTTTTGCATTTGTTTTAATTGAATATGCAATAGATTCTGTAAGAATATGCATTTTATTGTGATAAAACATATTTGATTATTTGACATTTTAAATTGATGATTTTAATTCAGGTGAGGATATTATGTTGGAGTAGTAATTCCAAAAAAGTATTCATAAATATTTGTCAATTCTTAGTTTGTTCCTTATAAATATACATACTTTGTATTTATATAGTATTTAAAAATAT
Organism: Handroanthus guayacan; assembly: GCA_014898755.1. Lineage (NCBI taxonomy): Eukaryota > Viridiplantae > Streptophyta > Magnoliopsida > Lamiales > Bignoniaceae > Handroanthus > Handroanthus guayacan. Next base: position 640,328 of record JACFYI010003651.1, read on the forward strand.
ATATTTATGTAATATTAGATATAATATATCAATCATACTGGTTGAACCAATAATCAGTAAGATTATCGATTCAATAATTGGTCTGATTTTTTAAATCCTGATTCTATGTTCTCGAATTGGTAAGAAATAAGAATGATAAGAGAGGAAAAAATGGGAAAGAAAGAAAAGAGAGGAAAGAGAGGGAGGGGAGAGTCTTTGACTCCATATTGATATTATACCTACTTTGCATTTTGGAGAAAATACAAAAATCGGTAAGATGTAAATTGTAATACAACGTCAGCATCCATGCACAAGGAAGTTGACAACCGACACCGAGTTAGAGGATAGAAAAATGTTAATGGCACGGTTGGATATTTATTAATAAATAAAATTTACGTAAAAATTTTCAATGTGTTAATGTAAATTTTCCAAGTACAAATAAAATGAGAGAAAGAAAACTATACAAACTAGAGACTATGACACACTTGATGCGTGTGCCTCATTTTTGTTTACAAAATTACAAATATTTATTTATTTTTAATAATGAAATTTTTCTTAATTATTAAATATTTTTACTTGAACTTATTATGTGGAGTAACATGATTGAAAGACAAATTTGAGAAAACTAAAGTTTGGAAAGAAAAAAATTATAATTGAGAAAAATAATGAAATAAAAAATAAATATTAAAAAGAAAAATTAAGAAAATATTTTGTTATTATTTTCTATAACAATTTTGTCATTATTTGTTGTAAGAGGGTTACTTTCGTACATTTAGCAAAAACTTTTGGCATTCTTTCTTTATGTACAGTATAAATATAGATTTTAGCAAAACAAAGAAAAAGAAATGTATTTATATATTTGGAAATAAAAGAAAAAGAAAAAGGAAAAGAGCAAGGTGCTAGATAGTTAATTATCAAATATTAACATTTATAATGATATGAAATATAATTCTATTACAGGAGTTCATCATATTGCATAATACTATTTTTTAAAAATAATTTTGTATATATGTAGCAATGACTTTTAAATTTATTTAAGTAGTGCTTAAATGAATATGCTTCAATTTGTCACGATAAAAATTACGTAGCTCTGAGTCGGGCACATGAGTGTAGATTCTCACCATCATTCTTGAACTTATATTGTAATGTAAGAAAGTGTTTTACAGTCTAAATCATGAATAATTTCTTATTTACTTTTAAATTATTATATTTCACAACCTAAACTGATGTCGGATTTCAACCATAATAATTAATGTCTTACAAAATATAGTTTTTGATCAAACTATAATCCCACAAAATCAATTTCTACTTGGAGAGCTCTCGTCATTTTTAATGCAAGCTTTTCCTAATTTTCTAGTCAAATATGCAAGCCGCTTTCAACTTTTCCTCTCACTTTCTTTACCAAGTTCTTGAATTTTTTTTTTTTTTAATAAAAATCACTTCATTTTAAAGTGAAACAAGTACCGGAGGTGTTCAATGGTTTGGTTAACCAATTAAATTGAAGGAAAATCAAAATATTCAATTCAAACTAAACTAAAGTGGATGAATTCAATTTGGTTTTAGGTTTTTGGCTTTTGGTTCGGTTTGGCGATTTTGGACAAGTTAACAAAATCGAGATTTTTTTTTTTATTTATTTTTTTGTTTAATACATTAAGACTTAAGTAATCAAGTCAAGCAATTCAAGACTAATTCTCATTCATATAAAGGAAATGTTCTTGCATCTCACAGTTATTTATTTTGACACACTATTTTGAAAAAATATCTTGAAAGATAAAGAACGTGTATTTTGATATTCAAATGTATTCTGAAAGAGAATATGTAATCATGGGACTAACACGTAACTTTTATGAAAATGAAAAAATGTGTATTTTTGAGTGGAAAGAAATGATGACAATATCATTTGATAAGGCATATAAAAAGAATCATATTAGGTTTAAAATTATATAAATAAAATTTCACTTGAAGGTCTAAATTAGGGGTGAGTAAAAATTGTCCATTAATTGAAAGATCTGATTAATAAATTAGGCCAAAAGCCATATTGTACAATTCATTTTCGCTTAATTTAATGATTATTTATTAATCATTTATAGGTATTCAATTTCGATTCAATTAGAAAATCAGGTAAAAATCGTACTAACATAAATTTCTAAAATGGTGACATTTAACAGTTAATCATTTGATTTTATTGTTGTTTGAGATAGTCATCAAGTTTAACTTACTATTTATGTTTTTGAGACTCAATAATACCTTCTGGAGTTTGACAATTATATTTGAAATTTCAAGATTTTCGATTAATTGATAAATTAGTCAAACAAATAGAATCTTTTCACCTAATTAGGTCTATTAACCAAATATTTTGCTCGATGGGCAACTAATAGTTTTTTATATTTTTCAGTGGAAAAATTTATCGATTCAATCAATTATAATTATTCAATAGGTTAATTAATCGATCTAACCTATACTAAACCCTAGTCAAATTATGGTGATGACTAAAATTACGATGTAAAATATTTTAAAGTTAATTTTAAGATATGTAATAAAACACAAAAATAAGAAAATATAACACATGGTGAAAAATGGAAAGGACCACAAAATATCACCGAAAATAAAAAAAGACATGACATGGAGTTGAATAACCGAAGAAAAAGACAACATAAATATGGTCATCCAACTTCCTCACACGAATCTCAAGAATCCTCTGTTTGGACGGCTCAGGACAAGAGCTTCATCTTCACTCCCTCACCATCCGTCAAATCCCATTTCCCATTTTCCACTATCCCATTAATAAACACACTGATAATCACTCTTCCTACAGTAGAGTAGAATTCATTGCGATTAAAAGATGAGGAGAGAAAATAAAACAAACGAAAAGATGGTGTGATGTGATGATGAACAGGCAGGTAAAATAACCCTGAATAAGCGGAAAATAAGAAGTGTGCTTGTGGGTATTGTAGATATTCTTTCACCGCCTTTTTCAACAACTATTCTTGCATAGAAAATGGTTGATTTTCCATTTCAATTTTTACTTCCTTTGATTTAGGGTTTTGACTCATCATCATCAACCTCTCTCTGCAATTCCTGCATAGTAAGCTCTTCACTTTTTTTGATAAACTTTGTGAAATTGTTTTTTTGATCGCTATTATCTGTTCATTCTGCTTCTTGTTGTGGTTTTCTTTTGGGGTTTGGGTAGTGAATATTTGGTGTGGGGTTGACTTGGTAATTAGCATGGAGCTTTCTTTGGTTAATTTGCGGATTTTGTTGGTGGGTCCTCGTTTTTAGGCTGCTTGGTTCTTGTTTGAAGTGAATTATTTGTTGGGTTGTTTAATTTACTTGATGCATGTTATTTTATAGTTCATTTTGTTTAATTTTTAGCTGAAATTTGAGATGGGTTTCATTTGATAGAGTTGTTTTCTGCTTAAAAACTAGGGTTCTTTGGGGGAAGCAGGTGCCTCAGTTGTTTTTCTACTGATTCCTTCCTTCTTGATGGTCTTAGTTAGTGAGATTGAATCTAAGAAGTATGATTAATTAGGAGTGAGGAAGAAGAAGAAGAAAAAAGGACTGTGAAAAAGTGAATTTTCATGGTTGCATCTGGGTTAGAGAGAAAGGGGCTTTGCTTGAATTGCTTCTGATTTGGGATAAAAACGTGTTTCTTGGAAAGCACAAGTGTCATAAATGTAGAATGCTCCAATATGTCGTCTCGATGAAAATGGACTTGAATTCTCTATTTAGAACATGTGGTACGTACTAAATGAACACTAGATTTGTTTGCTAGTGCCGTGTAGCTCCGTGGATTCGATCTAACACCTGCAATTGATTTATGTTTAGCCATATGAAATCACTTAATAGTTTTCAACTCATTAACTGTGCCTATATTCACCTTGTGATTTTTATTTGATAAAAAGTTATATCCAAACGTGAGCCCTGTGGTATTTAGTGAATCTTTTATTCAGCAGAATATAGAGAATGTATCTCAAGAATTTGTGAAGAATTTAAATTGGGATAATTACACTCTGCCATATGATCTAGCACCTTTTGTATGCTTTAGTTACTAAACTTCTTGCGACTTAATTGACTCTTAGAAAAGTTGCACTTTACCAAATCACTTCATTTCCGGTGGAATATTTGAGAATAGGAACGTGGATTACAACTAAAAGCATATTCCATCCAAGATAAAAATATCTTTTAAGTTGTGATCACCATTTGAGTTTGGAAGGAATATTTGCTAATATTTTGCCAGAATTGCAGCGATATGGTAAAGTGCAACTTTTTTGAAAGCATAATTATTAATAGTGCAGATAGCATGTAGCGATGTGAAGCGCAAAGAGCTATAGCGCATAGCGACGCGAAGTGCATCATGTAGCCATGTGAAGTGCAAAGGGCGATAGCGCGTAGCGACTTGAAGTGCACCCTTTGTGCTTTGTGTCGCTACATGCAACAAATTTAGTGCGTACTGTAGCGCAATAGTGCAGCATGCTATACTGAATATATATATATATTTTTAAAGTTGTTAAAAAATATGTTTCGGAGTAAAATCTGATAAAAGAAAGGGATCTAAACTCCAGATGCTGAAGATAATCAATTTTCATAATTTTTAAGTATGAGTCTGCGTGATTTATGTCTATTTGTAGCGCAAATTTAGTCATTATCCTTGTTATTTTGAATAGTCTGTTGTTTATCACTCACAATAGTTGAATTTGGTGATATTCTTGGCATCTACTAGAAACACACACACACACACACATATATATATATATATGTATCTTAATGTGCACTTTACTTCAATAAAGCACACTTTTTGCACTCCGCTTTGTGCTATAGCTCCACGGGACCTTTGCACGTTCTTGCGGGTTGAGCTCCTAACAACTACATTTGAAAGTTTTGTATAGTTGATTGAGTCGAAAGAAGGTTTGGTGAGGGAAGTGTAAACTGTAAAATTATTTATAGTTCGGAGTGTAATCATCACATTTAAATTTAGTATAAATGTGTTGTCATTTGTTACTGAAATTGCACTAGCAGTGCATGTCCGTCATACCTTCAACTACATTATTGTTATTTCTTTGTAAAACTGTTGAAGTAAGATGGTATGAAATTTGCTTGAAATTTTACTTTCACTGTTTAAATCATGCACTCCGTTCATCTAGACTCTATTTCTATTAATTTCTTTTAGGTTCAGCTCATCTTTTTCTTAAGATTCTGCCGAAATCTAGCATTAGTGTGATGGTATTTGGTTACTACATCTCTCCTTGTTGAAGAGCCATACATTCCAACAACTTTATTATAATATTCACTATCAGTTATTATTGAAGTGAATTATATTTGGTGTACCCTATCAGTTTCATATATTTCTCATCGCGTGGTATTTTTATTGGCAAGGAAGCTTCTCAGAAGAACCAGCATGCTTTCTTCCCCTTCTTTTTTTGGTTGGTGTAATCTATTAGCTTCGTTCGCATTAGTTACCACTTCATATAAGCACAAAACTAACATGTTTTTTCAAAACCTTTCCTCTGGGAACATCGGGTCAGAAGTCCTGTTTAGATAATGCAGTCTCATTTTATTTTAGGTCGCATGTTGTAGCTGGCTAAAAGTCAACATTCATACTAGCTGATTGTTTCACCGTGGATCTTAAATGGACGACAGTGGCCATCGTGAAAATGGAAGGCATAAGCCACCTCAGGGTCAGGTATCTCACTGCACTTTATTATTGAGATGAACCTGCATCTATCTTTTGAAGTCATTTTCTTTTAATCTCATCTAATCATTAATTTCTGCTGATAAGTTGTTTAATTGCATTTTTCAGTGGTTGATGCAGCATCAACCGTCAATGAAACAGATAATGGCCATCATGGCCGAACGCGATGCTGCAATCCAGGAAAGGAACTTAGCCATTTCTGAAAAAAAGGCTGCCTTAGCTGAGAGAGACATGGCTATTTTACAGCGAGATTCAGCAATAGCCGAACGAAACAATGCCATAATGGAACGAGACAATGCTATTGCTGCTCTACAATACCGTGAAAATGCCATGAATAACGGCAACATGTCTCCTTGCCCTCCCGGATGTCAAATCCCACGCGGAGTAAAACACATGCATCATCCTCAGCCGCACGTACATCATCAACCCCACATGATCGAAACTCCATACAACAACAGGGAGATGCAAATGACTGACACTGTTCCAGTATCACCCGTTGCTCCTGAGCCCGCAAAGTCCCGTCGTGCAAAACGTGCAAAGGAGCCAAAACAGGCTACACCCTCGAAGAAAACCTCAAAATCTTCAAAAAAAGTTAAAAGTGAAGGAGATGACCTGAACAAAACAATGTTTGGAAAGTCGCAGGAATGGAAGAGTGGTCCAGATAACGAACTTGGTGCGTCAAAGCCAGATTGGAAGGATCAGGACCTGGGGTTGAACCAGGTTGCGTTTGATGAGTCGACCATGCCGGTACCTGTTTGCTCGTGCACCGGTGTTCTAAGGCCATGCTACAAGTGGGGCAACGGAGGGTGGCAGTCATCCTGTTGCACGACGAACTTGTCGATGTATCCTCTCCCAGCTGTTCCCAACAAACGACATGCTCGTGTTGGAGGTAGAAAGATGAGTGGAAGCGCATTTAACAAGCTGCTTAGTCGACTTGCTGCTGAGGGTCACGATCTATCGAACCCAGTCGATCTTAAAGAACACTGGGCGAAGCATGGGACAAATCGCTACATCACCATCAAATAAGTGTTCTCAATCAAGAGGAGGATTCGATCGGTTGCTGCTGAGGTAATAAGAAGGTTCTGTAAATCTTCACTTCAGTTTGATGATTATGCAAAGTGTATGTATTATCATCCATTTGGTTGAAGAAAGGAAGATGGAGAAAAATGGCAGTTTGTTGTTGTGGGAGGAGCCCATAGATGGCAAAAACTTGCATCTTCTTTGCATGTAAGTGATGATATGTATGTATGTTCTAAGTTTTATGTTGTTGTATCAATCTTAGCCTTAAACGGGCAATAGAAAGGTCTCTCTGACAATTTGGTTCTAGCCTATGCTTATTGTATCAATCTCTTTGAGACATGCACTTTCAATAATGTCATCAATTTAGTATTATTAGTGCTCAATGCATATTCGTATCTGTGTAATTCTTTCCCTTTTCTTTTCATTGAATAGATAGACCCCGCTTTTACCTGCAAAATTTGAATTGTAGCCATCTTAGTTTTAAAGGTAAAAAATTACTTTAAATTTGAAATGCGACATTCTCTAGTCCCTATAAACAGGATAAAAATCCAGATATGAACTAGACCATAGGTCCAAAGTATGTGAATTAGAAATAACAAAGCTATTTATGTATTTTTGAATTAAATTCAAATTGAACTCATAACAAGTTTGGAAATGAAAAACCCAAAAAAAGATTCAAATTCGAAAATTTGACTCAATTTAGAATAATAACGAATTCATTTGTGTTTATCACAGAAGC
>JACFYI010003651.1:668473-704776 GCA_014898755.1 Handroanthus guayacan
GGCCTGTCCCGTCCCGTGCTCACCCCTAATTTGCTTATATGAATTATTTTAAAGTTAACAAAGCCACAATGAATCAATTATTTATGGCTCTATTCTAGCCTAAAAAATACCCGAAAACAAATTTACTATTGGAATTATTGCATGGGTGGAATAAATAGTCATAATTCTACAAAAATAATAAATCATAAAATAAATTGATATATGACTAGAACTAGAACACTAAATGCAACTTTTACTGCCCATAATTTTACTTTAGGAGAATTGCTAATGATTTGAAATAGATAATATGCACAAGTTGCGATTCTCGTCTGACAGTTCTTGACTTGTAAAATACTGATTAATCAATTAATTGAAGAGAAGACACCCAACTTTACCATTTGCATATTTAAAAAAAAAATAATGCGTTTAATAACTTTTTATACGTAAATAGATAAAAAGAAAAAATACATTGTAGTTAGGTTAACTAGAATAGCCATGATAATTTCGATTAGCCATGGCCATTCCGGTTAGTTTGGCTGGAATGGCCATGATCATTTTGGTTAGATTGCACAAAATTACCCTCTCAAAAAACGAAACAAAAAAAAAAAAAAGAAAAAGAAAGGAAAGGAAAAATCAATAAATAAACACACGCACACGCACTTTTTTTCGTTTTTGTTCCCTTCCCCCAAATTTTTGGCTGTCCCCTAAACCCTAAACAGAAGGTGAAAAGGGCAAAAAAAATCCATCGGGGGATCTAGTTTCTGCTTTCTTTCTTTCTCTTTCTTTCCATCTATTTCAGTTCACTCGATTGAAAAACCGATCGACTAAAATTAATAAGAAATTGGATTTTTAAAGAGTGAGCTGTGCCTGAAGTTGGCGATTTGATTTCTAAAAAGCAATTGAATTCATAAGATATATCTGTATATTTGAATCCAACCAAATCGAGCTTAATTGATTTGTAAATGTGAGAAGATTGGAGAAACCAAAAAGAGTTACTTGGGCTTCAGATGTTAAACTTTGTCAGGTAAATCTTTGTGAAAATTCTAACTATCCTTTTATATTTGGTTTTACTATAAGCAGTTGCATCTAGGAATTCTGGGGAACTAGAAAAGGATGAAATTCGCGGAATAATTAACTAAATGAACGGTTTCATGAAATTGTCCAAATGAATTGTTCTGCAATTTGTGACAGGACCACATTGATAAATATTTTGTTCTAAATGAACGACCATTTAAAGAGGCTTTTTTTCTTGCGTGAAGATGCAGATTTTTTCCGACTGAAAATTGATTCATGCAAGTGGGACAGCCAGTTTAACTGAAGACAAATAGATACATGGAGTCAGTTTTTCGTATTTGAAAGTTGAAAACTGTCTACTGCTAAACTGCTAGTTGCTATTAACACAAGTACAAGGCTTGCTCCAACTCTTTTAGTGAATACAAGGTTTTTGAGATAAGGCCTAAGGGAGATCAAAGGTAACTCTTAATTTATTACTCAATAGATTATATCAGTATACCAAATCTTACTATTGTATAGCTGTGGCGCTGTTTCCTCTATTGCTGAACTGGTTGGACAAGTCTGTCTTTGGTAGTAGAACTGCAGAACGGAAGATTTGGACTTGACACCAAACTGGGAAATCAAAGAAAGAGTCCCAAAGTTGAGAAAAGAAGGCATGTATATGCCAGTAAAACATTAGTGGAAATTATTATATGTTGATGTCAGGCCTTATGATGCTGACCATGATTGCCCCATTAATGAGAGGATTATCTCAGGTACACTCCACAGTGAAAAAATTATCCTCTAACCAATGCTATTCAAAAAGAGGGACTGACGAGAAAAGACATTTGCCGCGACTCATCCTGTCTGAGAAGTTGATTAGTGCTTCAGATTGGATAAGAGTGACGAGAATCTCTAGATCTAGATCACTGTCATAAATCAGTTCCTCCAGTAACAAAAGAGTTTCACTTTTCCTTATCATTACCAATTTAATCCAGTGTAAGTTGAATATGTATAGGATATCCCAAATGGTACTTTTTCTTTCCAAGTTTATGAATACTTTCGAAAGATAGGTTTGCTATCAACAAAATAATCTTTTCTCCTCGGCAAGTCATTTAAGATCTTGTTGTCTCTGTTTATGTGAGGGTTTTCTGCATGGCCATTGATGGTTCATTTCTTGTTTCAGGGAGGGATTTATGGCTGAAAATGAATGCAATCGAGTAATACTCAGAGACGAAAAGAGGGTAATGGCCATTCTGCTCGTTTAGTCCTTTGAATCTATGATTATATGGCCATTACTTGGAATTTTCTCAGCTGCCCGTTAGAGTTATGCTGAACAGATCAAAACCTAGGCTATGTATTTTTGAGAAGCTACAGTCATTATCCAAGACATTTAATTTTACATTTAATGGATGTGGGGTTAATGGAAGTTTCATCCATGGTAATGCTAATGCCAGTTATAGGACAGAATCTGAGACTGAATGGGAGAGATTGCTTAGACCTTTTGACATTGAAGAACTCCGGAAATCGCTCAATAAAATTACTCCATGTCAGCTGAATAAATTGCTGCAGCTCCCGCTGGATGTACCTACCTCAATGGAGTTGTTTCAGTGGGCTGGTGGCCAAATGGGCTATCGTCATTCTTTTGATGTGTACTACACCCTCATTGATAAAGTTGGGGCTAATAAAGAGCTTAAGATCATTGATAGTTTGTTGTTGCAGATGAAAGCAGAAGGAATAGTTTTAAAGGAGTCCATTTTTATTATGATCATGAGGCATTGCGGAAGAGCTGGTTTGCCTGGTCAAGCAGTAAGGCTGCTTTTTGATATGAGGAGTACCTTTTCTTGTGAACCCACATTTAAATCTTATAATGTCGTTTTGGATGTTCTGTTAGCTGGTAACTGCCCCAAAGTTGCCCCGAATGTTATTTATGAGATGTTGAGTAAGGGCATCTCTCCTACTGTTTTCACTTTTGGTAGAGTGATGACAGCTCTTTGTATGGTGAATGAGGTTGATTCTGCATGTTCCCTCCTCAGAGACATGACAAAGCATGGGTGTGTACCGAATTCAATAATATATCAGACACTTATACATGCACTATCTGGTGCTAATAGAGTGGATGATGCTTTGAAGCTGCTGGAGGAGATGTTTCTTATGGGTTGTACGCCTGATGTAAATACATTCAATGATGTCATAATTGGTCTTTGCCATGTTGATCGAGTTCATGAGGCTGCGAAACTGGTTGATCGGATGCTTGTTCGGGGTTTTGCTCCTGATGCTATAACTTATGGAGTCTTAATGCAAGGGCTATGCAAAGCAGGTCAAGTAGACGAAGCAAGGGTGCTGCTGAAGAAAGTGCCAGATCCTAATGTTGTCCAATTGAATACTCTGATTAATGGATATATAACAAATGGACAATTTGAAGAAGCAAAAGCTGTATTAGATGGGAGTATGGTAGGTACAGGTTGCCAACCAGATATCTATACTTATAACATTCTTATTCATGGACTTTGCAAGAAGGGATTGTTATCATCTGCTCATCAAGTAGTAGATGAGATATCAATCAAGGGTTGCAAGCCAAACGTGATAACCTACACTATTTTAATTGATGGTTACTGCAAGAAAGGCTGGCTAAAGGAAGCTGAAGACATCATTAATGAGATGTCATACAAAGGTCTTGGCCTAAATACAGTAGGATATAATTGTCTAATCTCTGCTTTATGCAAGGATGGAAAAGTACAAGAAGCATTGGAGCTGTTCAGAAACATGCCTAGCAAAGGATGTAAAGCGGACATTTTTACCTTCAATTCCTTGATATATGGGCTAACCAAAATCGACAAGATGGAAGAAGCTCTACGCATGTATCGAGATATGTTCCTTGATGGAGTCATTGCTAATACAGTAACTTACAACACACTGATTCATGCTCTCCTGAGGAAAAGGGCAATGCAAGAAGCATTTAAGCTCGTGAATGATATGCTATTCAGAGGATGTCGTCTCGATGAATTCACCTATACTGGCCTTATAAAAGCACTTTGTGAAGATGGGGCTATTGGGAAAGCTTTGGGCCTCTTTGAGGAAATGATGAGTAAGGGACTGAGAGCTAGTAACTTATCTTGCAATATATTGATCAGAAATTTATGCAGAGCTGGTAAAATAGAAAATGCACTTGAATTTCTGAGGGAGATGATTTATCGAGGACTGAAACCTGATATAGTCACCTATAACAACCTTATAAGTGGTCTATGCAAGATGCATCGTATCCAGGAGGCTTATAACTTATTTGACAAATTACAAAATGAAGGTGTGTGTCCCGATGCCATCACGTATAACACCTTAATTGGTTCTTACTGTAAAGCAGGCATGTCTGAGGAAGCCTATGCACTCCTAGATAGAGGAGTGGCGAGTGGGTTGATACCCACTTATGTAACTTGGCACATACTAGTTACCAATCTGTTGAAAAGAGATATAAGAAGGGCTGAGCATTTATCTGAACTCTCCTGAGATGGAACTATGGGCTTTGGAAGTGCCACATAATTTGTGTTCTTTTCTAGAAATCAAATAGAAAACGCTCTGTAGGTATGCATCAATGCTGCAATTTTGTAAGTTCTGTAAGTGTTGCCAATCTTGCCTATTATATAATTATGTTTTTGTTTATTAAACTTATGATTTGGTTTGATCACTCAGGCTAAATCCTCAAGTTACATGGAGCAATTACCACTGATTTTTCAAACTATACGTCAAGGGAATGTTGCAGTCAATCTGTCCAGTTGCAGAAACACTTAAAGCATGTGTGCACTGAGGTGGTGACTTGACGTATGGGCTTCTTATGTATTGTTTAATTGTTCTGTTTGTGGGAAGGAACCCAAAAATGTGGATGGATTCTTTTATGGAAGTTCATTAACCATTTTGACACCAGCCATATTGTACGTGCATAATAATTAATTTAAAAACTGTGAAATCAACAGATTGATTTTTTTCAATTCATTTATCATACTAAATGAGTCTAATTTATCTGCGGAGATTGCTGCACATTGACATATCATAATGTCATTTGTGTAGTTTCTGTTTACCATTTATAAGTTAGGCAGATCATTGCCTGACCATTTTGTCCCAATTAATATTTAAGTTTGGCAGAAGTCCTAAACATTCCTAATGAATTCTTGCTCTTAGAATACTGCATATAATGTTACATCCCCTGCGTTTCTTATGTGATTGTAATCTCCAGGATATATGGCCACATCTACCACTGCAACCGATGAGCATGTTGCAAATTGTGTATTTGTTGCATAAAATAGAATTATTTGGTTTATGGCGTTTCAACTACTGTTAGTTAAGACCATTGTGATATAGATTCTACCGTTAATCTTATGCTATATTAAAATCTATATGAGGTAGGCTGGCAGTGGACACAATTTCAAGCTTGACTTTGGCCAAAATGTGAGTGTCATTCTTGATTCAACCACTTCGGGCATGATTACTTTGAGTTACTAAGTACTAATTTATCCAACCTAGTACCATGTTTATATAAAAATATGGTCCATGATAAAAACCCCTTATCATGGGATGAGATGTATTTATCCAACTTATATCATAATAATTATATACCCATAATATCCATATAACCCTAAAACAAATTGCTCATATTAATTAATTGAAATAAATGTCAAATTAGCAGATTGCATAATTTTATTTCAAGTGGAAGGACAATAGATGAGGAAATATCAAACAAATAATTGATTGAATTTGACTAGGAACATATTGGTAAAACATATAGTATAGATATAACCTGAGATAGGTACCCTATCTAGATATAGTTTTGGATGTGGTAATGTTGGTTAATACAGAAGAGCTTTTTGGTTCATGGTGTTTTCTTGTTTTATTTTTATTTTTCAAAACTGTTAAAACATCAGCAGAACTTGGGATCTACAGCGTGAAAGCTCAATATTATCTGCAAGTGATGTCTTCTTATGATTTTTCCCTCCATTGATTGGATGTGCATTTAGTTTGATGATGTTATACTGATGTGCCTGGCCTCTAAAAGAATAAAATGAAAGAATATAAAATTCTTTTGAATGTGTAACCGAGGTTTCCATTTTCAAGTCATTTTTCTTCAAATATGTGGTCGTTAAGTTCAGAAAGTAATGTTCAATAATAGATTTTACCTTTTATTTTTCTCTTCTGTTTCTTCTGGACAACAACATTCCTCACCTTGGAGGGTGAAGAAGATTGTTGTTTTCTCTTTGGTGGTCTTCTAGAAAATCAATGAGCCTTTCTAATTTGGTTCTGTTTTCTCATCTTTTCTTTTCACTTTCTTTTTACATATAATTCTCTTTTGTTTGTGCTTGCTATAGTGCCACTGTGTCTTGCTTTGGTGAAATTAGTAGAGCCAAAGATATCGTATTATTTTTCAAATAGGCCGTAGAATATATCTCCAATCAAGATTTCAACGTTAATCATCTAAATAATAATTCTCTCAAAAAAAAAATCTAAATAATAATTTACTTGATGTTGATATCAATACATTGACTTAGATACTTACAGTAGATTCAGACTATCTTCCTAATGTGCTTTTTTAACAGGTAAAGCTGTCTATTTCAGAAGAATCTCCTGCACAAGTTGGATTGGGAACTGAAGACCATCTCCAGGCAACAGCATTATGGCCAGTACAGTCAGGTGGTATTTGGCCTGCCTGATGACAATCTGCCACCAGGCTTTGAAGTAATCTAGCCCGCCAGCCTGTGGAGAGTCATCTCAAATATCCTTGAGCAAGTGAGAAGTCCTGCTTGGCTTCTTGGGATGTTTCAATGAGATAAATGGAATATTTGCCTTTTGAGAGTGATGGGTGAAACTTAATTGTTACATGATTATAATGATTATATGTATTGATTGTGCATTCCATCCCCTCGTGTTTTGCAGTTTGAAGTAAATTAGAAATGGCAAGTGGTTGCTGGTGAAGAAAGCAATGAACTGGAAGCCGAGGATCAACAGGAGATGAGAGTATTTGAAGCAATTTACCCTCAACCATTGCTATTCCTCCAAAGTTGATCCGTACCTCTATAGATGTTTCCCTCTACTTACAATTTGGTTTTTGGGCTAAAGGGCTTTCATGTTTCTGTTTTCATTCATGTATGCATTAACCATTTAGCCCTTAGCCCTCTGCAGCCCTTCTATAGTTCCAAAACACTCATTTACTAATGACCAAAAGACTCCTATGGTCCCAATCACACCAATTGAAGACGGCAAAGCTGCAATGGTTCCGTCATCCGGCTCCCTCACAGCAAACTCCAAACCCACAATCTCACAGCCCCAGCAGTTGCCCCTCAGAACCTTTCCTCATGTCAATGGAATTTCAGCAAGAGCTGTGGAGCGTGATATCATAGCAGCTGCACAAGTGGCCTTGACTTCTGTCATGTCAAGCAGCAATCAGGAAGGTCTAATCGATCACAACTTGCTCATGAAAATAGCTGTGTGTATCCACATGATACATGGTCCCAACAGAGGGTCAGTATATTCTGGATGTTTAAAGTGCTAACGGAGTGACATTGGATAGGGTGATTACTGGATAGAGAAAATTTGCAAGTTCTCCAACTGTTTCAAATCTTGCTTATTATATCATGATATATTTGTTTTACTAAGTGTATGATTTGGTTTGATCATCCAGGTGAAATCCTCAGGTAGCATGCTGCAGCGCATTACTACCGACTCTCCAAACCAGCCGTCAAGGGAATGTTGACTATCAATCAATTCCTTTCGCAGAAACACTTAAAGCATGTATGCACTGAGGTGGTGACTTGAGGTATGAGCTTCTTATATGTTGTTTGGTTGTTCTATTTATGGAAAGGAATCCAAGATCGTGGATGAATTCTTTTATGAAAGTTAAAGATATCACTTTCACAACAGCCGTACTGCATGTGCATTTTAATTTAACACTGCAAAATCGGCGGATTGGTTGTTTCAATTTTTACCAGTGAATCAGTTCTTTCTCATACCAAACTTATGTCTACATTGGAGTACACTGCTTAGAACATCAAATTAATAGATCTAATTAATCTAATTTATCAAATTAATAGATCTAATTAATCTAATTTACATGTGGTGACTACTGCTTATTGAGATATCACAATGTCATTTGTTTTCTTTCTGATAAACATTGAGTTTACTTTCTGATAAACATTGAGAACTCAGGTATTTAAACCTTGCCCAACTATTTTTGTGTTAATATTTAGGGTTCGTTAAAGTTCTAAATATTCCTAATAATTTCTTGCTCATAGAATACTGCATGTAAGGTTAAGACTCCAGCCACATCTACTACTTCAACTGATGAGAATATTGCAAATCGTGTGTCTGTTGTCGAACATAGAATTATTTAGTTTATGGTGATTCAACTGCTGTTAGTTAAGATCATTTTTCAGATCTTAGATTATATGAGTTGGGTTGAGAATATTAGACACAACTTCAAGCTGGATTTTGGACTGACATGTGAGTCTTGGAGGGTTTCTTTTTGGTTATTTCGCATTCTTTCCTTGAGGCAACACTCTTCGACTTCGTTTGGTGTATTTGGCAGATTCCTTCTTGGCAGAAATAGCAGAAACTTTTGACTCTGTAAATAATTTAATATATAGGCAACAAGATCTATATTATAATGGATGGGGCTTTCAACAAAGTACTTTATAATGAAGTAAAGCATTGCTGTTTTGAATTCTTTCTTCCAAGCGCAGTCTTAATTTGGCTTGATTATTTAGAAATTTAAAGTATTCGAAGAACTTTAATTTATAATGATATGAGAAAAATTGAATTTCCATCATCAGGTTGTGTATTATGCATCTACAAGTCAATAGTTAAAAAAAAAAAAAAAAAAAATACGTATATATGTAGCTTTGAGAGTGACGCAAACAATTGACATGCATAAATTGATGAATTTCATGAATTCATGTTTATTGATTCATGATAAATTAAATTTCCATCAACGATGTGTATCTACTGTGAAAAATAGGGAATTATATAATATTAATATATAATTTCACGTGTCAAGCAATAAACACGCCAAAATAGATGAATTTCACCTATTAATTTTCGAAAAGATGCTTTTATGTATGTATGCTTTTATGAATTATATAATTTTCGAAAACATGACAAATAGTTTTCATCCGCAAACATTACCTAAATAGTATATGAGTTCTTATCAACAGTAAATAGGAAAAGGACTCGTATCTATACAAGTACTGGAGGACTCAAAATTCACATTAAGTATTGAAATATTAGAAGTAGTATAATTTTTACTAAATGTAGCACGTATGGACAGTTCTATCCTTCTCATTTCTCCTCTCTTAACGCTTTTTCTCTTCTCAATCTACCCTTTTACAATTTTGTATAATCCCTTTGAATCTACTAATTGGTATGAACTGAAAAAACAAAAAAAAAAAAAAAAAAAAAATTATTTATATATATGTAGAAGCATTTTAGCCACCATGGCCGAAATGGCCATGGTTACTCCTGCCAACTCGACTGAGATGACATATGATTTTTGCTAATTTCGCCAAAATACCCGTGGTTATCAAAAACGAAAAATGGAAAAAAGATTAAAAGAAATATCGAAAGCAATTTTGCCACGATGGCCTAAGTGCCCACGATAATTTCCGCCAAGGTCGCCAAAATGCTGCCCGATTTTCAATTGTTTTTTGTTAATATTGTTAATGTTTGCTTTTAAAGTTTATGTACAATTTATTTTCGTTCTTCTTTTAATTGAAATTACTTATATGAATCACTTTAAAGTTGACAAAGCGGGAATGAATTAATTACCTATTGATAAATCCCTAACCTAAAAGAGAATTTGAGAACTAATTTATAAGTGGAATTATTACATGGATAGAATAATTCACCACAATACGTCATAAAACAAAATTACATATAACAAGAACTAGAATGTGAAATCCAATATTATATTTTGCTATCCATGATTTTTCTTTAAGAGAATTGCTAATTATTAGAAACATGTTATGTGCACGAGTCATGATTCTCACACAATTTAGTAAGTAATCAACACTTTTAAAATATCTATTTGTCTAAAAATACTAGCTATAAATAAACAAATTGAGATAAGTCCTCCAACTCTACTTCATGGAAATAATATATATATATATATATATATGTATGTGTGTAATTCTTATAGTTAAATAAATAAAAAAGGATATGCATATTAGCCAGCTAACTAAAGCGATCTTGGTAATTTCAGCTAGCCTGACGGAAATAGTCATAGTCATTTTCGTTCAAATTGCACGAAAATAGTCCTTTTTCTAGAAAACAGAGGCGATAATATTTTTCTTTCTTCTTTGCTCTCTCCAAAGGTGACATTATTGTCGAATTTAAGCTCATAATCTTATTTCTTTTTTTTCTTTTCATGTTTTTTACTTGGGAATTTAGAGAGTAAATAAAATAAATAAATAAATAAAAAGTGAAAGTACGAGAGCAATTTGGGAGCGAGAAAGAACTTAGAAGCTTGTGGAAAAAATATAAGGGACAAAATGTGGAAAAAATATAAGGGACAAAAAAGTAAAAGTGTCACTACTTCTAGTTGTACTAGTACCGAGCTCGGAAGTCCCGTTAAATAACATTCAGCAAATCAGAAGGTGAAAAGGCGAAAAAGATCAGAGGATCTAGGGTTCCTATTTAGGGTTTCCTTCTGCTTTCTCTTTCTGTCTTTCATGCCCTCCATTCCAATTCACTCAATCGATAAAAGCGATCGACTAAAATAAATCAGAAAATGGATTTTTAAAGAGTGAGCGGTGCCTGAAGTTGCCGATTTGGTTGCTAAAAAGCGATTGAATTTCTAAGATATATCTATATATTTGAATCCAATCGAATCGAATCGAATTTATTTGATTTGTAAATATGAGAAGATCGCAGAAACCAAAAAGGGTTACTTGGGCTTCAGATGTTAAACTTTGTCAGGTAAATCTTTATAGAAATCGTTATTTTCTTTCATTTGGTAGAGTGGCTACTGTAAGCAATTGTATCTCGGAATTCTGGAAAACTGGAAAAGGATGAATTCGCAGAATAATTATTATATGAACAGTTTAATGAAAATGTCTTATCTAGTGTTCTCAACAAAGCATTTACTGTACAATCGCGTGACAAAAGCTACCTGGAAAAATTTCTCATTATTCATTTGCGATGATTAATTAATACGAAAATTTATGATTTTAAATTGACCCTGAAAATTGATAATTTTTCTTATACTTTCAAAATCTCAAATTGATTGATCCTAGTTATATTTACTTCAAAGTTTGCAAGTGTGAAAGACAGAAGGTGAGAAGGCTAAATGACAAATGAAGAATATCTCCTTTTTGTATCTGTTAATGATCACAAGCAAAGCTTGTCCATAAATTGTACTGGTAAATGGAATGAGATGGAATGAGAAGTATAAAAACACATAAGTTCTACGAGATTATTGTCAATTGACAGTGATTTGGCATTCATGAAATTCATGGAGACAGCAAATCAAAAGTTTTCTCCTTGTTTCTTTTACGAGTGTAAATTATGGGAAAACAAATGGAGGGAAATAGTTGGGTGGATATGTGAAGGTAAAGCGTATGGGGTTCACCAGGTGCAAAGAAAGCAAGAGGTGTGACAAGTGTCATCTTGAGGTACTTGGGAACATGGAAATTTGGTTTCAACCTGGAAAATCAGAGAAAAATTTGAAAAGGTGATGAAGGTTTGTGGAGGTGGAGGGAACCTGTTGACAAAACAATGAAGAAAATTCATTTTGTTGACATGCATTTTAAGGAAGATGATTACGGTTCATTAATGAGAACCTCGATCTCAGGGAGAAAGATTAAAGTTCTGATTGATCTGTTTTATTTTACTTGTTATTAATGAAGCTGTTTACATGAAGATGATCGGTCTCTCTCATTCTTGTTTGCTAAGATTAGCAATGCTGATCAGTCCCTTCAGTAGCTAAACCAATTTCAGAACCATTATTGTTTAATTTGAGATGCATATTGCTATCTGATATAGTTCAGGATATGGTACTGTCTCTTTGGTTCATGTGTATTTGTTGTTTTAGTTATGTTATTCAAGAATGTTAAACATCGGTGGAAGTTGGGGTCCACAGCTTGAAAGCTAAATATAATCTGCAAGCAGCTTTGTCTGCTTATGATCTTTCCTCCCATTGGTTGGGTGTAGTTCAGTTTGATGATGCTGTATTGATGTGCCTGGCCTCTAAAATTAAGGAATCTAAAATTCTCTTGAATATAACTGGGGCTTCAATTTTCAAATCATTTTTCTTTAACTATGTTGGTTGTTAAGAAAGTGATGATCAAGAATAGATTTTATTTATTCTTTTTTCCTTTTCGTCTGGACAACAGCATTACTGTCCTTAGAGATTTTAGTTTTCTGTGATAAATGGTCTTCAAAATAAGCAACAAACCTTTCAAATTTGCTTCAGTTTTCTCATTTTATACTCATTCGCGTTATATATAATTCTGTTTTGATTGTGCTTATTGTGATTCCACTATGCCTTGCTTTGGTGAAATTAGTAGTGACAAATGGATCTACTTATTTTTCAAGTAGGCTATAGAAATTATATCTCCAATCAAGAGTTCAAGGTTAATGATTTAATAATAATTTACATGATCCTTATATTATTAGATTGACTTACGGATTTACTTATTGTAGATTCAGCCTAGTTTCGCTATCTATCGGCTGATGCACTTTTTTCACAGGTGAAGCTGTTTATGGCAGAAGAATCTCCTTCACAAGTTGGAACAGGAAATCAAGACCATCTCCAGGCGAAGGCATTACGGCCGGTCCAGGCAGGTGGTGCTTGGCCTGATGACAATCTGCCACCAGGCTTTGAAGTAATCCAGCCTGCTAATCTGTGGAGAGTCAAGTTGTCTCAAATACCTTTGATGAAGTGGAAATGCCCTCCGAGAGTAAGTGCATGCACTATTGTTTTCTTTGTTTTTCTTTCTAAACTTGCCAACATGCATTTTTACATTAGGCACATATATGTTTTCTGTCTGCTCCCTATTGGGGGCAGGAACAATCTTCTAACCAGTATTCATCTGGATTTTAGATATACCTTCCTTCATCCACATTGTCTTGTGCAATTTTATGCAACTAACTTATGCACAGTGTTGATGATATGGTCCTTTCCTCTGCGGATTATATTTTATGTTCGAACCCAAAATCTTGATCTTCAAATAAACACATTAGTTGAGTTTCATTCTGGTATGTTGTGTAGTCCAGCTTTGCATCTTGAGATGTTTAAACGAGATAAATGGATTATTTTGCCTTTTGAGAGCAATGGGAGAAACTTAATCCCTTACATGATTATAATGCTTATATATTCTCTACAGTAGCGTATCTTCTGATGCTCTTCCACATTCCATCTCCTCTTGTTTGCAGTTTAAAATAAATACTGAATGGCAAGTGGTTGCTGGCGAAGAAAGCAAAGAAGTGGAAGTCGAGAATCAAAGGGAGATGAGAGTATTTGAAGCAATTTACCCTCGACCTTCGGCTATTCCTCCAGAGTATGACTCGTGCCTCTTTAGATGTTTCCTTCTCGTTATTTTGGCCAAGGGCTTTCATTTTCTGTTTTTCATTCACGTTTGCACTAAATATTGTGCTTTTATCCTTGTGCAGCCCTTCTGTATCACTGGGTGTTGAAGACTCATCTTCTAATGACCAAAACACTCCTATAGTTCCCGTCACACCAATTGAAGACGAGGAAGCTGCAATGGACCCATCACTCAGCTCCTTCACAGCAAACACCAATCTGGCGATCTCACAGCCCCAGCAGCTGTCCCAAT
This sequence comes from Handroanthus guayacan, assembly GCA_014898755.1. NCBI lineage: Eukaryota > Viridiplantae > Streptophyta > Magnoliopsida > Lamiales > Bignoniaceae > Handroanthus > Handroanthus guayacan. Next base: position 682,258 of record JACFYI010003651.1, read on the forward strand.
CAACCTTTCCTTCTCAAAGCAGTGCCAGTACTAATCCTCATGTCAATGGAATTTCAGCAAGAGCTGTGGAGCCTGACATCCTGGCAGCTGCACAAGCTGCCTTAACTTCGGTCTTGACAAATAGCACGCAGGGAGGTCTAATTGATCAGAACCTGCTCATCAAAATTCTCAGTGATCCAAAAATGGTTGAACAACTCGTTTCAAGCCATGGTGCATCCTCAAATGTGCAAAATGGGCCATCATCCAGCCGGCAGAATATGCCCTCATCGAGCTTTCAAAGTATGCCAGTTCTTGGAGCTCAAACTGTTGCACCCTCCGGCTTACAGAATATGCCAGCCAGTGGTGTCACAAATGTTACACAAAATATGCCATCCCCAAGCACACAATATACGCCCAATTTGAGGTCGCCCCCCAAGAATTCGTTTGATCCCGTCAACAGAAGAGATCAATTCCCTGCTCAAATCACCAGACCAGAAAGTATAGCTCTTCCTATGGGTCCAGCAACTGGACCATTCTATCCTCCTCAGATCAGGGGAGGATCCTCTCCCAGTTTGGGGCCATCTCCGCCCGTTGTTACTTCAGCACCCTCTTCTTCTGTTGGAGTTTCTATGACGAAGGATATTAACTATTACAAGAGCCTCATTCAGCAACACGGAGGAGAAAGACGAGATCCTTTGCCACAGTTTGCTCATCGAAACAACCAGCCAATGGGGACAAGTCAAGAACCTGTGAATTTAATAAAATCAAGAGATCAAAAACCAAAGATAATGAAACCTTGTATTTACTTCAATAGTTCCAAGGGTTGCAGAAATGGAAATAACTGTGCATATCTGCATGATACTTCGTCCCAACAAAGGGTCGGTGGTATTCCGGATGTTCAAAGTGCTAAGAGAGTGAAATTGGATAGAGAGATTACCTGAAAGTTGGGATCGCATAATATCTTTATGAATGATGGTTGTTTAATGGCGGGACTCTTTTTTACTTCTTTGCAATGAGAAATAGTTCATTTTTTCGTTTTTGTTTGTGATATATTTTTTTGTTAGTCCAAGGTATGGGTATTAGCTTTCATTTTTCTTTTTTAAGTGGCTCTTGGAGATTAGCAAGGAGCCAAATTTTATGCTTTTTAAAACTTATGAAATTAAGCGTTTTGAATACAGATATTGTTCTAAGATTTTGTCTAAAAAGTCTACAATTGTTGGCTATAGTAGGTCCAATTGTCGTCTATATTAGGTCCAATTGTCGTCTATATTTTTCCCTCTGCCCCCATTCGTTATGGGCCACCTTTTAATGGGCCATTTTTCTGGAAATTGCATTTTCTGTATCAGTTCAAATAATTTGAGAACTTAGAACTTTGAAGCTTCCAGTCCCAAGTCCCAATCCTTTGTGGATCAAAAGACACTATATAGGTTTTACGCACGCACGCAAGCGCGCACACACACACACATATTGAAATTCTTTGAAGAATATACGAGTTTTAAGAATTAACAAATTAAACACTAATTTTTACGAGTTAAGCCTACATTTACAAATCAGGTGACAAAATTACAGAAAAAGAAAAAAAGGGGGACAAAAAAAAAAAAAAAAAAGAAGAAAACAAAGAGGGGAAAAGGGGAGGGATAAAAAATAGGGGAAAAAAGGCCCATAAATCAAGAGCATGTGACTGACGATATAAAATTACCTCCACAGTCTCTTCGACTTCTGAAAAAACAGGGTCTTTGTTAAGCCCTCGGGCCATTAGGTAAACGCAACAGGAAAGAATGTTGAAGTTCTTGTCCAAGGTGAAAATCGAGTTCAATGCGCTGGACCCACGATTAGCTTCGTGCATGGAGTTCTTGGCGCAGTGCAACGCGCGCAAGGCCAAAGAATCGAACCCCAGTTGCCAGGTCCAAGTGAAGCGTCGCACCGACGATTTCCCGCCCCAGATCACCGTCACTTTTGTCAACGGCTTCGAGGAAACTTTTGACGCCACCTCCACTACGGCGCAGCATATCCGCAATTTGATTCTCCAAAAGGGTCAGAGTCTTGAGACGGAGCAGATGTTTCGCGAAGCTGGTGAGAAGTGGCCCGTTGTTATCCCTGAAGAGGAGCTGCGTCAACCCTTTACCGGAATCAAGGTATTGAATTCTTTGGGATTTTGTTTTGGGTTGTTCTTCTATTAGGCAATTTGTGGAACCTGTTGGTAGCTTTTGCGGTTGAAAGATTTTTTTTTCTCCCCCCGAAGATTTTGTTGTTTAATCGACTGAATTTTATTTTTGTGGTTTTTATGTTGAGAGTGAAAATGGGTTGTAACCATTTGATTTTATTTTTGGGTTTAATGCTATCCATGATGGAATTAGAATTACTAGTATTTGCGGTAGACTTTTAGTGAAGAACGCTGGTAATGAAGCTTGATGGCTTGCTTTATAGCTGTTCTGTGGAAAGAAGAGAATGAGTGTAATCAGATTAGTGGCTTGCTGGACATACTCTAAATAGTCTAGTTTATTCTCAGAAACCTTCCATTACTGTGAGATTGAAATCATTAATAGCAAGGTTTATACACAAGCAGTTTGAAATGCAATGTTGCTGTGGCAATAGTGTTCTGATTGGAGGTTTTTGGATCACAAGAGAATTGTGTTACGTCACTCCTCAACATAGGACAGAGTAACCAATACCTTCTAGCACTTGGAAAAGTCGATTTAGATGGCCTCTCTTGGCTGGAAGCGATGTATGGTGTGGGAGGTTTCATGGTTTTGATCAGAGGATCCCGGTGTGACATTCGAAATTGCCACCAAACATAGTGTATTCTGTATATGCAGATTGAGTCGTGAAATATTGGCAACCTGCGAAATAAGCATGATAGATCATTATTGATAAAATACAGTCAAATCTTCATCTTCATTGTTCTTATTTTGAGCAGCCAATCTCTAGAAGCAAGTTACACTGAGTTTAACTAGCTTATAACTTGTAAGTAGAACATTTTTATGATTCTTTTAAGCATTCTCCTCCCAATAACTGGCCCTCTTATGGAAGACTGGATGCTCAATGCATGATTATATGAAATTCAAATGCAAGAAGTTTCTACTTTCTTTTTGATTTCACATTTGGGTGACTTGTTTAAACTTTCCTTGTTCAGTTGCATTTTTGTTCAGCGCTACAAATCTGTGATGCTACATCTGCCTCATGCATGCGAAGGAATTCTTCTTGTGGTCTCTCGATGTGTCCATTCAGAAACTCGGATAAGACTGTGTTTAGATAATTAACTTATGACAGTTTAAGTTCTCTATAAAGATAGGAAGCACTAAGATCTCATCATCTAGGAGGGATGTGACTGAATGGATATAAATCTAAGGAATTAAACTATATGACTGAATGGATATAAGCGGGACGACGAGACTTGTTCTAGTCGTTTGTGTTTCTAGAGTTGCCTGCATATCTTTTACATTCGATATTTATCATATTGCTGTATCCTTTCACTTCATACCTGTTTTTCTTTATTTTTGCAGCCAAGAAAAGCAGAAGAGAAGCCGCAGTGAATTGCCATTCAACACATTTGAATCAGTTTTATGACCTTGGATCAACTAGTCTTAAGCTACAGAATCATAAAAAGGTGCAATATTAAGACCAAATTTCTGCTAGAAATCGTTATCTTTCATATGAACATGTGAAACTCTTCCCTGTGCCTTTATTTGACCTATTTATGGCTGCATGAATAGCTTATTCGTTTGTGTCTGCTGGGGAAGATGTTGCAGCAATTGTGAACGATTAGGAGGATGTCTTTTTCCTGTAATATTCGTGGTATGAGTTTCCATGAGTCCTAAGATTTTATTTGGTTTTCTTTTTCTTGTCCAAGTTTGAATTTGATTCATATTCTTAGGTTTTATTTGTCCAAGTTTGAATTTGATTCCAAGTTCATACTAATGAATGTGATTGAAGCATGATAACTTAGGTTTTAGTTATTATGCAAATTTGCCTCCTTTCACTTCACGTGTTTGGGTGAGTCTGTAAGCTCTTGAAGACATGCTATAAATGTTTCGGTGCTTATAAAATGTCACTTGCTGATTGGTAAATATTTTTCCACGAAAGTGCTTATAAGCTCCAAGGACATTTATAAGCTTTTTTGAGCTTATAAAACAAGTAACAAATTTCTAACTTATTTGTAAAATCTCAACAAACTTATCATCACCATATTCTTATAAGTTTCATTGAAATACTTCAGCAGTTTATTATTAAATTAAGAGTTAAGAATTAATATATCAGCATATGCGATGCTTTAAACACCCTCTAAGAGTCAAACTACTTTCGACCAAACCAAAAAAATAAAGAAGAAGAAGAGAAGCTTTGCTAAACACCCTCTAAGTGTTTCGAAGAGACTAGACAATTGTGATTGCCAGATCCTTGTACAAGGAAAATCAGTCATGACATTTAGAAGACATTCTCTATTACGGACTGTATGGGCACACACGGTCAAATGGAGTAAATTGCAAACCAAAATATAAGCATTTCAGACCAATCCCCGACGAGGGATACCAACCAAGTCTCTCTTTTAGTATACACCTATTTACAATGTCGTATAATTTGTCTGTAGTTCAAGAAACTGATTCATCGGTCTTCCCGTTTAACTGCATTTGGATTAGACAGCATGTCCATCATCATCTTCTCCGGTGAGTCTTCCCAATTGGAAAACTTTTTCAGATCAACCTGCAATAGTTTTCAGGAAAAATGATATCAATCCCATGCAGCTCAAGCAAATATATTTTGATTCTTACAAGATCTGGTTACCTTTCGCCTTTGCTCTGTAAAAAGTTCTTCTCGCTTCTTGTAAGCAGCTTGAATTTTGAGAGCAGTCCTGCCCCCTAATCCCCATACCTCTACTTCTAAAACTGATGCTTCAACCGGCAAGTATCCCTATATTTGCATAAAAATTCAGATATGTAAATAATCAATGCTTGCCCCATGATTGCAAACTACAAGTTCACATGATAAATGAATTTCCAAGGTTTCCATGAAGAAAGGAATGCTATACTCAACTAACATCAATGACCACCTACAGTTGGGGTGGAGTGCGGGTTTGGCAGTGCATTCTTTAACTTCATCAATTTTAAGCATACTTAAACTTCATCAACTTGCACATACTTACATGTTATGCCAAGTTCATCCAAAGTCAATTAGTTTAAGAATAAACTGATGCGAAAGTAGATAACTCACATGCACGAATTATTTGACCAATAAGAAAATCTTGAATTTTTCCACTCATTAAATATTAGAGCCTATATAATCACACCTGATTCGGGAAAAGAGCACCATGTTGGTATGTTTTATCGACAGCATGATGGCGTACAGTAACTCTAGCAAAATCCTCATTCATAAATACTCTTTCATTACCAATGGATCCACCAAATGCGACTCCTGCAGGTTTTGGGTGAGCGTCATACACCCTTGCGGTTGGATGCAGATGGCTATAGACAAAGTTTTTCTCCTTCCCTGCCAGTTCAGTAGATGTCCCATTAGTTTCAATCTGATACATATCATGAAATAATATCAAAACAACCTTAACCTACCAGAGGATAATAATGCATGAAAAACTGGACTTAAAGCATACAGACTGCCAGATGTTCCATAAAATAAATCCTTATTTTCGAAACCCTGATGAGTGAGTGCACCAATAATCCATTTTCTTGCATTGTTTTTGTCCTCAGATGCAGAAATAAGTACTAGCAATGGACCGTTATAGCCCTCGACATTTGACCAAAATCGGTTAAGACCTTTCCCATGAACAGATGACCTGCAAGTTGTTCAGAATGGAACTTAACTAAGCAATGCCAATAATCTGAACAAAGCCGATAATAAACCATTCAAACATACTACAACGATGATCAAAGAGGGCAGGAAGCAGTAATAGTAAGTTTAAATATCACACCAGCATATTGTATGTCTGAAATTTTTTATTTACATTTTACGTATCATAATTTACAGCACTTGGATGTGTGATTATGTTTTAAGACATGAAATGAATATCGATCACGGTAAATACGACCTGAAAGAGGTGAAAATGTAGAAAAATATGAAAAGAATCAAAGGACAAGAAGAGTGACAAACCGATAAAGTAGGTTTTCCTCTGTTTCATCAACATCACTTGGAAAGCAAGCTTTTGATATCTCTTCATATATAGCACCTCTCAAGGTGAGTGAGATGGCCCAGGCCCTTCCAGAAGTCAAAAGGTAAGTATCAGAAAGTGCTGATGGGGAACTTTCACGAACAGAAGAGCACGATGGCTCTGAATTGTCCTGCAATGGGTTAATTTTATGATTATTAACCGAAATATTGTCCAGAATGCCTGTCAAACTTGAGCAATATGATTATCTTGAAAAACAAAAGATTCATCCCCATGCCATTGATACATATAGGTCTGGAGAAGATAGAAACAGTAACTAATCTATGTTGATCCCAACTGTGTAACATACATGCTTTTAGTATTGCTATATGCGTATTTTGCGTGCATACCCCTTTTTCTTTTCTTTATAGTAAGAAGGGATGGGGACTGAAAAGGCTAGGGGGAAAAAATAAACTAAGCTCGCTATTAGATGCATTTTTTCATAATAGAAACTCTTTTAGCAGAAAACTTAGCATCACCTAGTGCATGTCCAGCGACATCCAATGAAAGTCGCAAGTAAATAGTCCTCCCTTTTTCTTGATAACAACTTCAGTAACAAAAATATTGCATAATGAAAGAGGGTATCTTTCAAGAGTTTTATTATGTAATAGTGACCATAACATTAGACGAAATAATATGACAAATGGAAGGAAGATGTGTACTACCTCACAGGAAGCAAAGTAGCAGAGTCTGGCATGGACAAATTGTTGAAAGCAATCTGCAAGATTTGGTACAGTCTTCAAGGCCCATAACTGGATTTTTGCAGCAGGAAGTCGAAGATCCAAGTCCGGAACAGTCAAATCCCAAAAATCCAATTCATTACCATTTTCAGCACATGATTCAATAGCTGATAATACCAAATGAGAGATATCAGGAAGACCGCATTTCCCTTTTCTCTTCCCTGTAGTCAAGTACAACGCCCTAGAATCCCACGAAAAAATCCAACAAATACAAAGTAGCATATGAATATCATGGGGAGATAACCACCCATTAATCTTACAATCATCATCAAAGAGCTCAAATTGCAGATCAACTGGCAGACCGCCCTTCGAACATGTCACAGAAAACACTCGGAATAAATTATTAAACAATTTTGAAGCAACTGCCCTTGAGCAGCATTCTGTGTAACCTCTCAAGAACTCAATCCAACTCACTCCATCTTTATCAGCCACAAAGAACAAGTCCACTATAGCAGAACCCAAATGACTAAACAACAAAGGCAACTCCTTGAACACCATAACTTGTCCAGATTCCAAGTTTTCGAGAGTCAAATCGAAACATTTCTGAAACAAAACAGTGGAAGAGGAGAGTAAATCAGATTGCACAAACAGAATGATCTAAACAAATGAATAAACTGGACTTTTTTGTGATAAAGAACCACACGGAAGCATTTAACCTCTCATCAAAAATATGAAAAGGGGATACTTCCCAAAACCATAAACTTTCTTCGTATCTTCAGAAGATTATTGATGTTCTTTAATGTATAAACATAGCAAAAAGCGAGCGCATAATAGCCAACTAACAATTTTACAACCCACATGATAATCACCATTCCGTCTAAATTATTAAGATAAATTCCTTCTTTTTCCCAGATAATTCACGGAAATAACAACTAAAACAAAGGGAAATCTTTCCTCGTTTTTGAATTACCTGTAGAGAACGGACAGGAATTGATTTAGTTTGGAGATCAGAGAGAAGAGAAAATGCCTTCTGGAGAGAAGGGAGGCCTCCAGTTGACGCAGCTAGTGATTGTACTTCACGCAGCTCCGGTGATACTTCTTGCTCCCTCGATGATGATTGCCCCATTTTCTTGATCGCAAAATTCTTCTCTGTCTTTCCTCTATTATCTAATCTTATTTCTGTAGATGAAAGTTCCGGTAGTTTGAAGATGGTGGGGGAGCAACCAACAGCTTTTACCGCTTCGCTAATAATTTTTTAAGCATAATCTAATCAATTATCCCAGGAATATCTACTTTCAGTTCTCCATTGCCTTTCCAGTTTTTCCTCAACACTTCATTCGAAGTTGATGGGCTTTTGGTTTGGGCTTGGGCCTAGTAATAGTGGTAGTTATACATTACTTTTTAAAATAATATTTTAAGAAGCCTAAATTAAATTAATTAGGACAAATGGCCACGTAAAAGTCTATATATAACACTTGTCACAGCGAAGAGATCTTGCTTATCTATGTATCTTGTCCTTTTCTTCTCTTTGCAATCCAAGATTCACAGGTACAGCCACTGTTTTAGTCCTATTATAATATTGTACAATGACCGCGACCGTTTTACTTTTTTCTTTTTAATTTAAAATATTAATTTTTTACAAAGAAGAAGTACAAAAAAATATTAAAACATGAAATAATTGTTATTCTATTTCGTTTTGGATTTAATTTGAAAAAATAATTAACACAGAAACCGTTTTATATCAAAACATTGAACGGAGAAGGCCTTTCTCGTTTCATTTCACTGTTTTTTTTTTTTTTTTTGGCCTTTACAACGAACAAGTCATGCTCTCCTCTCTGTTTCCTATTTCTTGAGTGTTTTTTTCTGAAGGGGTCATGCTTAACTTTTTAGCTTAGGTTTATAGATTAGATCAGCAGTTGGATTTTTTTACCTAAATTTCACAAAGATTAGACCTAGTCCTATACTTTCCTTATGCATAATGATAGATGCATATGGCCCTTCACACTTCAATGAAATCCACGTTTCATGTCATGCGAAATGTTTGCCGACTAAAAACACAACCGACAAGAACTTTTGTGTGAAGTTCATTGTCTTAATTTCTTCTTACTACATTAATCAATGTCCTAATCAAGTTTCCCTCCTTCCCCTTCCACGTGCTCACCCACTCGAAACTCAAATTCTCTCTCTCACTCATTCACGCGCACAGAACCACTTCATTTTTCTCTTTCAAGATTTGGACTAATTAGCTGAAACAAAGCAAGAACATGGAGCTGCCCCGGATGGAAAAACAGATCCTAGGCTACGGAAGCTTCGATTTTTCAAGAATCAAGACCGAATATGGCAAATGAGCTCAGAGAGTTCTTAAACCACGATCACCTCCCTTTAGGGAAAGATTCAAGAACTGGGGTCTGGCATCCGCGGGACATTCTTGTGAAAAATCTGCACATTTGTTGTCTGAATACGTGACGTACTAAATTAACGGACTTTATCCTGATGATTGGAATCTTGCCCAGAAGCTGATTCTTCGAGGATGTAAGCCTTTACCCCGGAGAAGATACGTCAGAAAAGTTTGTGGAAAAGGTTGGGCAAAATAGGCTATGCTTTTATTTTTGAAAATTTAAGCCAAAAAATCTGATAAAATTTGGTAACACCTTTTCTTTTTCAGCTTTTTGAAAATACAATATTATCCTTATTTTATACAAAATATAAGATAATAATTCAAAAAATTAAGGTAAAGAAAATCACTTATTTTGGCAACCCCTTTTATTTATTTATTTTTCTGATTTACCTTCGCGAACACTCTCCACTTTTCCTACTGACTTTTTAAACTTTTTTAAAGAAAAATCACTTTATTTCAAAACAAAAGTAATGCCAAACACTCCCTCGCATATTTTGAAGTCTTGTTCAGCTGCAACTGCTTTTATGCTACTTCTCATTGAAAAAAACGAACTCTACAATACTCTCATAAGACATCGAATCAAGAGTTCTACTCATACATTTCAAATGCTCAAACGAAAGCTCTAATACAGCAGATATCTCAATTCTGAGCTGGTCCAACAATAACCAGCTTACTTCGTAAATAAGTTATAAGCCATCTTTACCATAAGCAGCTTCTAAATTTGAGCTGTTATCCCCGCAGAGTTCAAAAGCTGCATTCCCTCTTCACCCATCTGCTTAACTTCCGACGGCGATAAAATTCTGATGCATCTTACACAGGCGACAAATTCCCTACAAAGTTGCTTCGTATTAGTTTCCCAGGACCAAACTTTAAAGTTTACGAAACAATTATTTCACAAGTTATTTTTGCAATATCTGCAAGAATATTTGGCTTCTTTTTAAGGTAATGGAACTTACTCCCAAGGATCATCTCCAACGAGAAGAACATCATTTTCGAAATCAACATAGACGAGCTTCCATCCGGAACCAGAGTCATTGAGCAAGCCCTCAAGACCAAACATGCGTTCAATTTCAGAACGCAGTTCGTTGTAATTTTTGAAACCTGAGACATCAATTGATCTCCCAACGGATCCCGCCTTTTGGATCTGTCGAAATGAGTATTTCATCAGTTGAAACGTAGAACTATATAATTAGGTTGCAGAAGTTAGAGGGCATTCTGCTAAAAGCTTATTTTAAAAACATATTATAAGTTTGCTAAACTTACCTTAGTATAAGTTCTGAACCGTGGAGGTACTTGCTGGAACGAGCTCTGCTGCAAAAGATTGTTGTCGTCAAAATCCACATTGCTTGAGGATGCCCCCCCGGAGTTGTCTGCATATTCTTGTATGGAGAAATTCTGAGAATCTGCTAAGCTGGCTGAAGTGATCTGGGATTGAACATCTTGTGTTGAACAGAAGTTTCCCACAAGATAATCAGGAGGATTGGGGAAATCAACATTCTTTAGCGTACAAAAATCATCCAAAATCGTGCTGGAAGCAGAAGGATCGATCACTGTGCTTCCACTGTTACTACCATCAAGATTCAGACAGCTGTACAAGTCACTCTGGTTATGAGTTTCATCTGACAAGTCTTTCAAACCACATGAACTATATTGAAGGTTGTCTTGCGAAACACAATTTGCATTGTTAAAATGAGGATCCCACAATTCTTGTCCAACCGCGGGCAGCAACATAGGATTAACGGTTTCTGATGATATAGAAGACTCATCAGATTTCTTAAACCCTGAATTCCTAAACGATCCCGATGGAGGAGAAATCATTTGGTAGGAGTTAAAGTCAACTTGGCTGGAGTATTGGAGCAAGGGATTGGCATTTGCAGACTCTACCTGGGACGGATCAACTTGTGGTGTTTGAAGAATAGGTGTCTCCAACCGTGATTGTGTGTTCATTGCTGCAAAATCATTGATGACATCATGTGGATTAACGGGCTTCATGGGCAGTTTTTCTACATTAAGCTGCCCCTCCAACTGGAACTGGCTCGACTGATCAGTAGCAATAATGGATTCTACTTTCGATAATTCAGGACTAGCTCCAGAAGAAGTTACGTTTCCAAGAATGTGTGTTGATGTTAGTTTTCCCGCAACCAAACTTTCTCCTTGTGGAAACACATCCTCAGTAATAAGTGGCTTTGCGTCCTGAGGTGCAGCATTCCTCACCTCTTGCATAGAATGTGCAATATTATTAGTGGTCATGTTTTGAGGTTTTGTAAGCATCTTCATTAACTGTTCTGACCAGAGGTTCGATATTGAGGGACATTGAAGTTCCCCAAGTGAATTGTCAGGAACTCGAATGAAAGGCCTACTTATCAAAGTTTCCCATTCTGTTTGCGTTCCTGATATGAGAAAAACTGTGACGAGTTAGTAGATGTCGGAGACATGAAAAGGAAGTCCTTTTTTCAAACGAAATAAACGACCTATGAATGCAGAGTGGAAAGGGCGTTTCAGATTGGTAGTTAGAGATGGAAATATGAAGAGACTTTCAGGAGTTTCAATCTCCCATGGGCTGACTCTATTCTGCTTATCACTGCACCCGGGCTCATCCCATTCTACCTGTCATTTCGAACGAGTATGCTTAAATTCTAGTACACTGAGTTTCTTACACAACATTAATGTCACATAATGTAACTATGATAACCAAGTCTTATTAACGTTAATTCAATCACCTGAAGACTACGCCACTTTGAATTGGGCCACCTCAGTGGATCTTGGTCGCTTATTCCTATAATGGTGCCCATATACCTGTATGAAGAATGAAAGAGAAGTCAAAGAACATAACTGAAGAGGATAAAGAGATTTAGAGGGTTTTGGATAAAGCTTATTTCAAACATCTTATAACTTGTTTTTAGAGCTTATAAGATGTTTTCAATAGCTTGTACGCCCACCCCAAACACCCTCTCAATTGCAAGAAAAATGCGGATATGCTCTCAAGCAAATATAGAATTACCTCCGTTTACTTGATTCCTCTGTTTCAAACATCATTCCAAACCTCATGCCGATAGAAAGTTGTGTACCATACACCGCTTTTCTATATTTAGGCAATGGAATGACAAATTCTGAGGGGCATGCCCTACAAAAATAATTTTAATTACATGATAAGCGAGTTTCACTTGTAAGGACAAGCCAGAATCTGATACGTTCTCAAAAGCAGTTGGAATGGAATCCAAATATACCTCGGATTGTAGAAGATCGTAAACGGGCTTCTATTAGCAGCAGCATGAGCTGCAGCAGCAAGGATTCCGATGTGCATGCTATCAGCAGAAAGAACAGAAGATGGCAAAGTTGTCTGCTGACGGTTAGCACGCCTCACTCCAAGCAATAATTGTGACTTCTCATCTCTATATTAAAAAAAATTATAGCAAATTGTTAGTAATGCACTCTTTCTATAACTACAAGGCACAAGATTTCTCATCAAGAAAGATACAGTTAAACTTGTGGTTTGTGAGCATAAACGGGATCAGTTTGTAATAATCCATAAACATATGATTGAGACTGGTAAAGATCGTTTGAGTTTGTCGCAATCTATAAAACATAGTGTCTAGTACCTGATAAATAGAACTGCATCACCTGCTCTAAGCCGCTTTGCACCAACAAACATACTCCAACCAGTTGTCAGAAGGTGCCGCTTTGGCTGTCCTAAATAAGAAAGAAATCCGAATGGCTAGGTAAGAAAAAAGAAAACAATTATAGGATTATTTTTGCTGAAACAGTCATAGTAGTAAGTCAACGGAACAGAAATACTACAGCATGCTTACCCCGGTATATATGACGAAAAGTCCAAGTATTATCATGCAAATCTCGGACAACAAGTTCTTGAGTTGGAGGTTGCGTCGAGTAATCCTGATGTAAGATATCAAATCGGCACGCTAAAGGAATAAGACACAAAAACAATGATATGTCAAGAATGGAGAAGTAAGAAACCAACTAAACTAAAACCATACTAATTGTGGAAAGAGTTTCTCTGCAGCCCTCCGAGGAACAGAGAAGCCACCATGGGTGCTAGTATCACTGGCCGTCAAAGTTTTGCAGAAGAACTCAGTTGGATGTTTACTAGGCTTTAGTCCAAAGTCTGGTATAGGGAAAACATCTTTTTCCTGAAGAAAGACGGAACACCACAATTGCTAGTTAAATTATTTGTTGCGTAAACTTTCATTTAAATTTTTTATCATGTGGTGATAAGATTTAACAAAGCGAATTTATAGAGGCCAGACTCACAGAATTCACAGGCTGCAGGCTCATCTGGGCATAGATTTCATCGGTTTCTTTGTCGGCCTATTGATAAGAACACAGTTGACAAAAAATTTGTAAGTAATTCAGCAACACGTATAAACAAAATCCAGTTTTTAGCTGGGTTATAGAGAAAAGAAAAAGATCTCTATGCAAAGACATACGTGAAGTGTAACATTGTGAACTTGGCACAACAACTGAGACGGGAGATTCGGGTAGTTGGGTATTTGCGTTGTTGCTGCTCTATTGGTGGAAACTGCAACCTGTTGTAATGACAAATACTGTAATGCATCTCAAAGGATTACACAAAACGTTTACAATATATTTACACCGATCTGTTTTCATAGCAGCTTTTGCTGTAATATTAGTTTTGAATATGAAGCTTGCAGATGACAAGTGAAAAAGAAGTTGAATCGAATATGCAGTGCACGATACTAGTATCAAGATACAATCATCTGAACACAATAATGTAACTCAGAAACTTCATTTCTCATTCAGTAAATGATAACCCGGATTCGCTTCCCCATAAACACCAATAAAATGATAAAAATGGTTGATATAAATACACCGAAACACAACTAGCCAGAACATGTCATAAATCTTGTTCAATTTCACTATCAAGAATGAAGCAAGAAGAACACAATAAGATCTCGTGCCACTTTACCTCCTCCAAATTCAACTCACATCACTCAGTTCCATTCCACCTACTCTAAGATCACTATATCTACAAGCTCTGAAAAATGGTAAAGAAGAACTTGAATTACCACATTTTAATACGGGTAAACAAAAAACAAACCTGTTCACTATGCCCTTGTGGGAAATAGTACACAAGGCTTCCAACCTGAGGCAAGGTCACCAGTGGACCAGCACAAGCATGCCACAACTCAGAATTCATTAGTTTCTTTACACCTACCATATACCAAATCATGAATCAGATTGTGAGTTGAAAATTTATCACTCTCTCATTGAAGAATCAAGATAACAAAGAAGGTTAACTAACCATTATGATCCTGCATTTCTTTCAACAATTTCATCCCTTCAAGTAGATTATTAGCCCCACTGACCAAACCTCCTGGTTTCACCTTTTCTTCAACACAGCCCATGAGTAAAATCTTACTTAAACCCCAAAATAACTCCAAAAAACTGCATTATTTACATCAACCAATGAAGAGAATCATCACCAAGCTGCATTACTAGGAGAAAAGGGCAAATGACTTCAAGAACATACACATATTCTTGACCTTAAAGAGATGGCCCATAAGTATTTTCTTGAAGGGACAGAAGAATAAAGCCAAGACAAATATTCAGAGAATCTAATAGCATGAGAGGAACCAATCAAGGAGAGCATGCCCTAAATCCAAAACCAAAGAACAAAACATACACTGCAAAAAGTAACTGTAAAATCTAAGTGGGGCTTCCTCTTCTCCTCACCCTATCAACAACAACCCATCAACAGCTAAAAGTGAAAAGTTAAAAAAACCCAAAGAAAACACACGACATAATTTAGAGGGGTCAGTTATTTTTGCATCAAAGCACGCGGACCAAAGTAGTATCAAGTGTTTTTTTCTCCCTTTTTTCCTCTCTTGATATTCTTCTCAAAAGAAATTGACCTTTCAATAGAAAGAGTGGCCTTTGAGATAACAAAAGCCTTCACTTTTGCCTTTCTTAATCAACATAACACCAAAAGCTTTCATCTTTTTCCCCTTTTCTTTTTCTCTCTCTTGTTTTTCTTCTTCCCTTTACATTATTCTTTCACTGGTCTTGAGTTTTTGCTGTTTCTTATTGAAGGGATCGTTTGAAAACTGGCAAAGAGCGTGCAGGTTCTTAACCTGCGCACAATCTTGCTGAAAATAGTTGATTCTGTTGTAGTATTAGGTTGAGAAATTTGTGAGCTGAGGAGATGAAAAAAAAAAAAAAAAAAAAAATTCGTAAAAACCAGAGCATGAGAATTCCCACACAAAATCGTGCTCATACAACAGCAAGGAAATACGTCGAATACAGACAACCTTTGCTTGCACACATAAACTACTAGAAGAATATAACAAGAATGTATGTACTATTTTATAGTATTTTCATTCTGTTTTACTAGTCAAACAAATTTAAAGGATGTATACACTATACACATCCAACGTCGGGTTCATCGAACATGATGTTCTACTGTGGTCTATATTTGTTATCAGGGAAATATGTCTCGACTTGAAATTTAAAAAAAAAAAAAAAGAACAATTAAAAAATTAGCAAATATTTTCTGGTGCTAGGCCCTTACGCACACAAGGTTATATTTTTATATCTTATTTTAATTGTATTATTTATGAATGCAATCAAGTAAATTATTAGTCTACTTTCTTGAAGAACTTAGCATATAGTATGGCATGACCATGCGACAAAAAATAAAAATCTTTTTCATTTCTTTTAGTGTCAAAAGGTATAGGTCCAAGAAATATTGTTAGAATACCACTATTGAATAATTAACTGTTATTTGACAACAAATCTTGCTTGATTCTCTTGTTGAAATTCAGGGCTTGTGGTTTTCTTTACTAAAAGAATTCCATTTATTTATTTATTTACTTTATTTGGCTTTTGAATAAAGAAATGGAGGGAGAGGGGTGGTTGGATTAGATAAAGACAAGAGAGAGGCGTACTTTAGCACATGGATTACGAGGTATTTGGCATTTGGCAAGAGCTCTTTTTTTCTTTCTTTTTTCTACTCATGTTTGGGAAAATCAAGATGAGACTTTTTGGTATTATTTTGGGTCTATTTTAAAATCTAAAATGGGATTTTCTTGAACTTTGTTGAAAAAAAATTTCTGATCAGATTATAGTATATATTTGACCGGTTGGCATGCGTACGGTTCACGACAAATTAATGATGCGGCGCACGTTAGAAGAGCCTCGAAACGTGGTATGCTGCCGTGTGCGCATTATTAAATGGGGGTTTTAAGAACTGTTTCCGAAGAGTTATGGTGACCGAGGCTATATAGTTACGAGTTTAAGTTTAATATGTATAATTAATTTATTTATATAATTATGATATTAGTGTTTTGTCATTTTTTATTTTTGGATTATTATTTATAATTGGAAGCTTCATGTAATAACTTACATCAACCATTCTTCCCAAATACAAAAAAAAAAACAAAAAAGGAAAGAAAAGAATAAAATATATTCTATCGAGTGTTTTTCTATACTGGCCTGGATCATCTAATATTACAGGTCAGATTGATTTATCCATGCCTAAAAGAAATTGATAAGTTTGCATATAATAACTAAGTTGTGGAAATAAAGAATATTATCAAGATTATTAGGATTACTTAGCAAAAACCTGTTGATGATTAAGTCAATTAAGAAGCTAAGTACCTAGTCCAATTCGAACGAACGTAAAGCATGACAAGTCATTTTGGGCTCAAGCTTATCAAGTATATGTTTTTGTATTTTTTCTAGTGAAGTTATTTATAATGTGGGGTTGACATGAAGTAACAGCACGTCTAGCTGGCATTATCTAATTAGTTCACATGACATCATCGAATAATCAAGGTTGAGTGCATCATTCGGGTGGAATTAACATGACATCATCGAATAATCAAGGTTGAGTGCGTTATTCGAGTGGAATTAAGTTCCAATCCAACTTAGAGGGTGTTTGGGTGAGTTTATAAGCTCTTAAAAACATCTTAAAAGATGTTTAAGAGCTTATAAAATGTCATGAAATGTTTGATAAAATATTTTAAAAAAGATTTTATTAGCTCCAAAAATAAGATATTAAGAGCTTATAAGCTCTTTTTTTAAAAATAAGGAGCTCCAATTTATTTTTAAGATTTTAACATTCACCTGCCTTTTTAACTATTTTAATTTTAATATTGTCATTACTAACATCTTATAAGTTAAAAAGTTTTATTTTATCCAAACACTTTAATAATTTATTTTTAAAATCTTAATAAGATCCAACATCTTATAAATTCTAAAAACATCTTGTAAGATATAGATGCTCAAAAGATATTTTAAATAAGCTTACACAAAAGTGCACAGATCTTCCACGATAAAATTAAACGAGTAAACATTAAATCCTCTCCATTTTATTGTGTAGGGACATAATTAATAAATTGGCCCGAGATTCCATCTCAATTAAGATTTGGATGAATTCACATCAATGACATAAATATACATTATACGTTGGTAATAAAAGTGCACAATCATAAATATATAGTATATTATTATATAAAAATGACAATAAAACATAAATATTTTTGTATTCATTTAGTTAGTTAGGTGTAGTTAAATTCACACAAACACGAACACAAAAATAACCAAAATGAACATACTTGTATTTTGAAAATTTTGGGCATGATTTGAATATACATTATCATACTTTGGTTATAATTGTAACGCTCCATATAGGGTGGCTTATTCTACTTTCCATTATGTTTGAAGCATGTGAAATTTATAAAATTGTACCATAGCTTATTGAAGCGTGTGATTATCTAGGAAGATTTGTACTAAGAATTTGTATAGTAAATATAGTAATTAATGCATTTAAGTGGTAAATCAAATGCCAAGATTAAATAATTGTATTCAAATCTAAGTGGCATGGTGTACATTTATCTGAAAAGCTAAGAGTACTAATATATGTGAATTATATTGTCTCAATTATTATAAGTGATGTTATTGTAGGTGACCCGTATGATCTTTCTTTAAGTAACCTCCTAATTTGTTGGTTATAATTCAACTTCAATGATTGAATTGTACTCTTATTACTATCCTTGATTGATTGATTTATTTATTTAAAAAGAAAAAAAAAATCAACATAATAGGGAAAGAATATTAATCATAAAATCTCAAAGTGATTAGATATTAATTAGTGGGTTTTTTTTTTTAATTTTTTTCTGTTGTTGCGATAATTATTTTAATCTTATAAATTAATGAAGTATAAAACATTCTAACTATTAACAATTAGTAATACACGTATACATACATATATAGCGCAATTATGACTAGAAAAGAAACATGCATTCACTAACAAAAAATTTGTGATGGACAAGATTCCATCATATATAAACAATATACGTGATAGATTTGTGATGAAATGCTAATGAATTAGAAAAATGAACAAAATATGTATGAACGGGGACACTTGTGGCAAACTTGTGGTAAATTTTTATGAAATTATTTTAGTTTGTGATAAGAAATTCCATCACAAAAGTTAGTTCTGTAACGAGTTTGAATTCAGATATAAAATTAATCAATGACAGATTATATACTAATTAATTTGTGATGAAACAAATTCTATTACAAAATGATGTTTGTAATGAATTTCATTAAACATGTGATGAATTATAGGTGCTTTGTTGTAGCGCACAAGACTGATCAGTAACAAGTATACCAAGATATGTTTGCTTGCATTATTTATGCATTGCAGATTGTTAATACTAATAACTTATAAATACCTTTATGAATAATATCAATAAAATAAAAAATATAATTTATTACATAATACTAACTCTAATAAATTCATAATTAATATTCACTTAAAATCATAAATCCTATACTTCTAATTAAATACAACTCAATTACTCAATGAGTAAGATAATGGGGGGGGAAAAAAAAGAACCCTCATCATAATCATGTCCCAAATAACCACGTAACATTCTTTCATTTCTGCTTAATAGACGAGGAAATGGACATGTAACGCATGAAAAACAAAAATATATTACTAATTTTGAAAGAAAAGGCAAAAAAAGGCAAAAGCTCTCGAAAAAGAAGTAAGAACATGGTGTTCTTCGAAACCGTGCACATGGATGACCTATTCATATTTTGAAATTTATGCAGTGATGTCTTAGTCTAACTTAATGATTTTTGGAATTTCTTTTTCTTTTTTTTTTTGCATTTATTTAGGAAAATTAGTATGGATCAAGGGTATTCGAGTGATTTTTTTTTAATGATTTTTGGAATTTCTTTTTCTTTTTTCTTTTCATTTATTTAGGAAAATTAGTATGGATCAAGGGTATTCGAGTGATTTTTTTTTTCTTGACATTCTTTTCATAATACATAAATTATTTTGGATCCATTATTTCAATTAATATTTTATCATATATTTATCACTTTATGAATATTAAAGAGGGTTGAAGCTGGTTTCAGTGAATTTAAGGAATTATTATTGATTTTTTATTTTTATTTTTTCAATTTTTTCATAAGTGGACTAACTAATGGACCAATAATTTAGTCTTAGCAGTCAAAGGATGACAATATGCTAAGCGTGCAAGGGAAAGAATTATCAAATTAAAGCAAAGGAATCAATTTCATTGCTACTTTGGTCATAAAGGGCAAAAAGAGAGAAAAATTAGGCTATAATTCCTCCTATTTTTCCTAACATTTCTTGACCTACATTCTAAAATGTTGAAGAAAAAGAAACAAATTTTAACTAAAAATTGATTTTGTAAAATATTTAAGTTTCAGAAAAAGCATCTAGCGGTAGTGAAGTCAAGAGAAGCGTGCTCAAAACTATAATTTTCAAAATTTATTAAATTTGAAAATATTTATCTTACAGTGTCCACATTTGATAATGAATCTTGATATCATCAACGATTAAACATATTTTGTCTAAGAAAATCAATATAATTGTTTGGTGACTCTCATTATATGGACAAATTTATTTAGCAAGTATACCAGTGGCCACGAGGATATTTAACTTTATTTAATTAACATCATTTATAAACTTTTATATCTTCATGAGATACATTGTTAGTTTATAATATATCATATTTTAATTTATTAAATAAGTTATCAAAGTGTTTAGACTTTTAAATTTTTTAAATATTTTATAAAATAGTTTAAGAAGTTTACAAATTAAAATTAATTCAGTTCTCTAGTTTTAAAGTTGATTTTAATGGAGTTAAATTGAACTTGACCAGTAAAAATCAATTATAAGGTAAAGAAGAGAATACAAATTTGCCGTGGCTTATAAATTTTTAAAGAGGAAAAAAAAATGGAAAAGGGCAAAAACAGGAAAAATAAAATAAAAGAAAGGAAGAAGGCAGTGATACAATCGAGACATTCCTCGTTGAGGACTAATCGGAACCTGACGACACCCAGGGCTAGTGGGCCCGATTATATTCTCTTCTGCAGTTCCTGCAGTACAGTACTTTTCAGCTCTCTCTAATTTCAAGCTATGGTTAACCTTTTCCCCAAAAGCGCATTTAGTTAAGTGCCACAATTATTATATCATTGCATGGACCGCAGCAGTCTCCTTCCCCATTCCTCTTTTTTTTTTTTTGAAGTTTTCATTATCAATATTCTTGCATTCAAAATTTTTATAGTAAATAACATCAAATAAAATTTTACATTCTTATATCTACTATTGTATTAATAAAATAATCAAAGACATGTATGTTATTAGTATAATAATTAAAAACATAATACACTTTTTACTGATGTAAAAAAGTTTTCATTATACTAAAAATAGATAGAAAGTAGAGGAGTCTTTGTTCAAGTGATAAAGTATAGGCATTATAGCTTTTAAATTATGAATTTGATTATTATTATTAGTAACGTGTAAACTTTTATTTAGCACTTAATAGTTTTGAGAATTTTCTTCGCATAATAATTTGGTGATTTTGTCTTATATTAGTCAACGTATTTGTATTGACTTATAAGCTTAATCTTTGAATATCGTACGTATTAATATTGATGTATTGACTGAACATAATTATGTATTTTTTATTTTTATAATATATATATAGATAGAAAAACCTATACTTAATAATAATAACAACATTAGGACTGTTCTGCATGCAAACATACCCTCTCTACAACCAACTGTCGGGCCCACGTTTCCCCGCGCGTGCATCCATGGAGTTAAGCAGCTTGATCCGACGGTTGCCAGGCGCCCTCAAGTAAGTAACGTCAAATAAAATCTTACATTATTATATCGATTATTATATTAATAAAATAATCAAAATCATGTATGTTATTAGTATAATAATTAAAAACAGAATACACTTTTCACTGACATCAAAAAATTTCATTATGTTAAAAATAGATACAAAGTAAAGGCATCTTTGTTCGAATGGTAAAATACAAGTATCATAATTTTTATTTAGCGTTTAATAATTTTGAGAATATTTATCACATGATAATTTAATAAATTTGTCTTGTATTGGTTAATGTACTTATATGAATTTATATATTTGATTTTTGAATAAATCATATATTGATATCGATGTATTGATTGAATATGATTACGTATTTAAAAAAGAAAAAAAAAACCTATATTTAATAAAAAAATATAATAACAACGTTAAGACTGTTATGCTTACCAGACATAGACTCTGTCCCTACAACCAACTTTGGGGCCCACGTTTACCTGCGCGTGCATCCATGGAGTTCAGCAGATTGATCCGACGGTGGGCAGGCGACTTCAAGTAGGAACTTCACGCCAGGCCAGTGACTCTGGCACGGTCACCTAGGTGTTGGAACTAAAATTGGCCGCAATCCCAGCTTATCACTCCTCATTTCGGTACACTCGCTTTCCTTTTACTTTGCTAATATCAAACACCTTTAAATGCTCCACGTGTTAAACGTCAATGGTTGATATTAATCCAATGCATTTTCGTTGCAAATTGCAATGGTAATCTTACTATCAAGCACAGTCCCTTGGAGAGTTAAGTTTGAAGTTATAAAAATATGTTCTCTAAATTAATATAGTTTTGCCATTTTCACATTTTTAATCTACCTAATTTATTTCTGCCGAATAAGTGTTTGGTGAAATTTTAAAATTTTTCAAAATATTATAAAATTTGATTATTTTTTTCTTGAAAAAAGAGATTATAAGCTCCCAAATAATGTGTTTAATATAATAATTTTTTTTCTTTCAAAAAAAAAGAAGGCGGTAACTTATTTCTAAAATTTTGATATATTCTTTTAGTTATAACCATACAAAATACAAAATTTTTTTATTACTAACATACGGTAAATTCCAAAATCTTATTTTATTCAATATCTTATAAATTTTAAAAATATCATATAAAATGTAAAAATTTGGAA
>JACFYI010003651.1:704876-752342 GCA_014898755.1 Handroanthus guayacan
ATTAAGTAAAGCTAATTAACTTGAAAATTTAGTATCTAAAAATCAGATACACAGAAACAGAAATGGTCCACCATTCACACTAAATCCTAATTATGGCATTAACAACGAAAATTAACTTTGCAAAAATTTACAATTCCCCATTAATGGAGGCTCTTAATTTCAAGCATTATGGCACAAAAGCATTATTATTCAAATATCAACTGTTTACAGTTGGAAACACAATGCTAAATCTCATAATTACGGGCTAGTGCTCTCATCACCGAACATATATATATATATGTATATGTATATTATAATATATATTCTTTAATTATCGCAAAAAATAAGATTAAAGTTTAGAAAAGTATTAGTTAATTAATATGGTCATTAATGATTAAGATTAGGAGAAGATTTGGGTTAAAGCAATCAAAGGAATTCAGCATGTTTTGACCCCCATTGACCGTGGCAAAGAAATTAAAGGCTATTCTAAGGTATGATTGTGTGTGCCCTTTTTATTTTGACTTTAACTGTTGGTATCATGTCTGATTTGACCTAACAGGTTTACAAAGATTCAGACCAATGCATTAGCAATTAATGTAACAGGGAAAACATTTAATGATGTAATTGGTTTAGGAGATTGTTAGCTAGAGTATAAATGAATAATTGATAAAATTTGATGTTGCTTGTCACAGTTGAACTATGATTATGATAATCTTAAAATGTTGAGGCCTTGGTCTTTAATCGACATTGAAAAAATATTTTTTTCCCTCAACAATTATAACTGCATAATTCAAATTGTATAGAGAGGTGTAAGGTGAGCCAAGTCGGCTTGCGAGCCAACTTGGCTCGAAGCAAAAAATCTCAGCTCAACTCGTAGTTAATCGAGCTTGAATCGAATCTTAACGAGCTCGAGCTTGATATCGAGCAAAATGGATGTGATTTTTGGAAAAAATATTTAGCACAAAGGACATTAATATTTGTCATAACTCATAATATTGTTTACAGTTATATTTTTCCCTTGGTCAAAATTCAGTCATTCGTTCAAGTTATATTTTCCTCACGTGGTTGGAATTCACTCATTCGTTTGATGATGAAATAATTGAACATCATTTATATTTTGTTAACCTGTTTTTTCACTTTGGTGATCTAAATTTGACTTGATGCTAAAGGATTTTTACTTTTTACGAGACAACCTAATTTTTACTTTCGGTCTAAATTTGACT
The DNA here is from genome assembly GCA_014898755.1 of Handroanthus guayacan. Lineage (NCBI taxonomy): Eukaryota > Viridiplantae > Streptophyta > Magnoliopsida > Lamiales > Bignoniaceae > Handroanthus > Handroanthus guayacan. The sequence goes on from JACFYI010003651.1 coordinate 706,079, forward strand.
TAATGCTAAAAGGTTTCTACTTTTTATGAGAAAACTTTTTGACAGGTTAATTGAAATTTCAAGTTGTAAGAATATATCTTTTTTCTTTGAAGGAAAGAAATCAAATAGCACATCAATAAACAATAAAAGCTTAATACAATAATAAGGAATTTTTTTTTATATATATTAATAACAAACAAAAATCAATACTATAGTTATAAGTTAAAATCCTTAAGAGCCTTCAAATAGTACACTAGTATATTAATAACAAATAATCATCAATATAATAATTAAATCCTGAAAATTCTATTTAAAAAAATTATCAACACTTTATAATACAGTAAAAAATTAGTCTCACGCATTACTAAGAATCAATATTTAATAACTTTTAGGATCATAAATCCTATACGTTATCATTTGAACAAATGCCTTATCGATTATTACAAAACATATTAGTTAACTAATTGTGAGAATGTATAACCATCACTCTAAGAATTAGTGCATGGTAAATTAGGTAAGGTAAATTTTCACTATAAAATGACAGCAAAGTTGATCATTTTCACAGTGAGTCTTAGAACCAACTTTGAGGAACAGTCAAATGATTAAGATAATCATTATCATTATACCCATAATAATAGGATTTCATTTAAAAAAAGACATATAATGAGAAAAGACTAAAAGAAACCAGAAAAAAGAGCACACATAAAGTGGGGCAAGCATGATAATTGAAAGTGAAAGAACCAAAACTAGGCGTGGCGAAAGGAGGGAACAGAAGAGCAGAGGACAGTGTAGGGACGTAAGGGGACATATTCTTGCATGTAAGAGAATTCTATTTTGTCTATTTCAAAGTTGTGGCCCGAATTCGAAGGCTACTCTAAGGGCTTTTGGGATAGAAAAATAGGTTAAAAGGGCATTCTCTTTTGAGATTTCCCACTCTTCTGCTCTGAACACCAGCTTACAATGTACACTCGGTAGAATACGATATAATATATACTTGATGTCCATACATAAAATGATTAATGTATACTTATATGTTTTAAAATATAATACAAATTTAATTGTGTGTACGTAATATTTTGAATATAAGTAATATATATATATATATATGTGTAATTTATTACAAAGTGATAAATTAGTTATCAATGACTTTTTATTGGGTATAGGTGGTTACTGGTATGAGATAATATTATAGGGATATTTTAGGCATAATGCATAAAACTATACCATAAAAATAGTTGTTTAAGGGTCTAACATAATCACACTTTATATATAGTATAGATATTAAGACATAACTCGAATCGTGTGTATCTAGCCATTAGAATATATAATTATTATGTTACATATAATTATATATATGATCTAACATAAATAGAAAATTAGTGGACTGTGGATAGTTATTAAAGTAAGCTAAAATTAAGGTATCTTAAAAAGTACCCATAAAAATATACTGAGTAAGGCATCATATCATATTATAAAGTATAAATAGACCACATATTCATTTTGGGACTTTCTAGTCAAGTGATATAGGTTGCTTAATTCTTACCAAAAAAAAAAAAAGATATAGGTTGCTTAAATTAATTAAACGATAAGCCAATTATAGTTATTATATGGTTAATAATATATAATAAAATTATCAAAATCCAAGAAAAGGATTTATTGTTAGGTGGCCGAATTTGATTTTGACAAGAACTCTTATTTATTTAGTTATTCTCTATCTTGCTTTTCGTATCTACAAAATGGTACAGTAAAACTAAAATGGATAAGAAGTTAGATCAAATCGCACTATCGTGTTGTTCTATTTTCTTTAATTAGAAAAAACAACATCACACACAATGTGGATTTTGTTTGTATCGGAATTGGTTCCGGTTTGGTATAGCAGGAATCTGTGATCAATTAACAACGATTGTCGAGACAAGAGCCGAGCTCTCTGTCTTTAAGACGAATTAGCCCCGCCTGGGTGCTCACGGTTAATTGGTTATCATCTCCCAAGATACAACGACCACGTCAAGTGGTAGCAGCACTACAAACTATTTGACCTATTAAACTAAGTCACGTACTGAACCCTCTCTTATTGGACTCGTGTATGAACTATTTTGTATGTTGTGATGAATCTAATGCAAAAATGAAGTGCAGATGAGTCCTAAATAAAAGGATGTGATCTCTTATTCCAAAATGGTGTTTCATCTCTTATTCGATACTTTAAATTCATGCCACATGTATTAAATATTTCCTTATAAAAATATTTAGTAATAAATACAATACATATGGCATGTATTTAAAGACATGGAATATGAGATGAAACACCATTTTGGAATAGGGGATCCCATCCCCTAAATAAAGGGATTTAGGGACAGTTAAGAGGACATTGCAATAAAGACACCAATTATTGCAGTTACTACCTAATAAGCCAGGCCTATATTTGGTCCAAATATATAATTATAGACCTAAGGCCCAAGCTAGGCCAGGCCTAGTCTAGCCAGCGGCGCGTGCGTGCGTGGTTTGGACAAATCCACTAGCATGTAGGTCCTCTTTCCTCCACACACTAGTGGTACAACTAAGGGGCACAACTCTTACTCCACACTTGAGCCATTTATCTTGGTCCACATTTCACTCAAAATACAATATGGATAATTGTTCTATTCCTTCCAAACTCTTAAGTTTGTCCCCTTTAGTCAACTTTCAAGTAGCCCACTTTGATATTAATTTCTCATTCACCAGAAATTGGTTTTTTTCAACCAAATACATTGTCGACATCTACGCGTGGCGTAGATTACGACAATCACAAATTTCTTGAAAAATTAATATCCGAGCTCACTTGATTATTTGGTCAAAATAGACCAATTTCCAATAGATTTCGCTTTATTTCGTGGTTTAGTGATAGCCAAAAATGCTACTTCTTTAATATTTATTATATAAAGTATAGGCTTAAAAAAATCACTTTAGTGGATTTATTTATTTATTTATTTTGATGAATATCATTCTAGAGGATTAAATTAGTATGTTGTACTTAATTATAGGCACCTTTTCTTGAGGAATTTTACTTTCAAAGCCCACAGAATTCTGTTGAAAACCCCCGTTAGTTAACTTGAGAGTGTCAAGTTTGTTCGATGCGACTTTATGTTCCTTTTATTGGTAAACCTACTAATAAATTTATATTAATGGCATTTATGAATTGGGCATATATGTAATCTCTTCATTTGTTCAATGTATGTTCATAGTATAACTCATGATCTTATCGAAGTCTCTTGAGTAAAGTGGTATAGATGTTTCCTTATAATTTTCTCTTAAAGAGAGGTCAAAGGTCCAATCCCTTAAAATCCTATTGCTATATTTGGATTAAAAAATTTATTGATAAAAATGAGAAGGGAAAGGTAAATGTGCAAAAATTGAGGCACAAATTAATTGCATAATGTGAATTGTTGAAAAAAAAAAAAATTCTTAGCAATTTCCTTTATCCAATCCAACATTTAAACTTAGGTAATAAAGGAAAAAAGGAGAAGAAGATTGTATCCTCCGCCTATTTTGTTCATTTTTATTTAACTCTTATGGTGGTTTTTGCAATTGATTTTAATAAATACTTATTTAATTTTGAGCTATTAAAAATTTGCTTGTTTGTTAGTTAGTTTGTTTGTTTGTTATTATTTAATTTTATTTTTTTAAATTAAAACCCTTGACTTTTCAAATATGGGACAAATTTGATATCATCATATGTCCCTAGAGCGATGGGTTTAATAAAGGCACATGGCTTTTGTACACATAAATGGTTATACGATGATACGTAAGTTTGTAACCGCACATAAAAGACTTTTTATTTTGGGATAAAATTGTTTCACCGGCACTCGTGTTAGAAGTTTTCTTCTGAAAAGATACTTTAAAAGATGAGACAAGGGGAATAATTTATAAATTATTTCAAACCTTTCGACTCTTTCAAAGTGGGACTAACTGGGTATTATCAACGTTAAAATGGTATTTCTAAACTCCAAGGAATTTTGATTGCAAGTAGCTTTTTCATTTTGCATAATTTGTTAGAAACACCAGCAATTATCTTTCATTCACAATGTAACAGTTGCATGAGAAGCCCATACCTTCAACAATTCGACTGGACTGCTCGACCTGTATTTTTCTTTTTTTTATAGCCCAACATCGGCCCAAATTGTCAGCACATTAGCACAAAAGCAAAAAATAATGAAATTTGTCAATTGTTTCTTATGGGCCGACCCCATGAAGAATTAAACGAATCCCCCATTTCAGATCAAATCAATTTCTTTTATATGAACAAAAAATTGAGTCGAAAGAATCCAACGTGGCTTCTCAATTAAACGAATCCAATCCCCACAATATCTCTTTTATTAAAGTCCGTTTGGACTAAATTCACACTGAACCGGTATTATGAGCAAATCTCTGTCAGCTCATAATTCACCCACAATAATTCTTAGTTTTGAACCCAAATATTCAAAATAAAGATGATGAAACTTCACCTAAACATCATGTTGGTGGTAGATCAAATCAATTTCGTAAAACGAAGGATGAACTTAGCCGTAAAACCCTACCAGCTGATAACACAATCATCAACAGTAGTAAAGCTCGAAGTTTTTACTTGATATTCAATTTAATGGGGGAACTGAAAGAAAGCAAATAACTTGGCGGTGTATCTACGCCCATCCAAGGCCAAATGGGCCAACGACAACATTCTCGGTGACCTTAGCTCTTTGCTCTTCAAGTAAGTTCAATGCCAGGCAAAACATTGAAACCATTTTGGATTAATGATGTAGTAGCGTTCAAAGAAACGGGATGACAAATGTTAAAAGGATGAATTTCATTGATTTGTCATCTTTCGTTTTCTCTCTTCAGAAGGGGAGGTTGTAAAACTTACTCCTCATGCAATTCCTGTGGTTCTTCCCGGTTTTCCCTCCGCCGTTATAGCAGACTATGACATTCGTGATGAATTCAAGCATAAATGTGTCAGTGTGGAAACGTGGAAAAGAAGTCTATGTTAGCCAATCTCATAAGAAACATAAGATAAAAGTAGGAACAACTATAAGCTTTTTAATGAAGAGGTGAAATGTTATTGCCCCTTCTTTCTGAAATTAGGCTTTCTGCCTTATTTTTTGCCAGGTTAACATGTGGAATAACCGTAACCACAGATCATTGATCTTTCGTTGCTAATGATGAACTGACTCAAATTAAAGAGGGATTATTTTGCTAAATCATAATTTAGTTGTCTGCAAACAACATCAATAAGGATTAGACAATCATGCATGGAAATGTAGTTTGGGAACTACTTTATCTTTGATTAATTTGAGTTGCAGAATTGGTTCCCTGTTCCCATATACGATGATTAGGCATCCTTATTGAAGTGTCTCGTCAACGTGAATATGTGTCTCTCTGAATTTAAGATTTGAATTTCTTGTGAATGCTTGAAGCCTAGAACAACGTAATCGCCTTTTTCTTAATGTGCCAATTTGATCCTTCAAAAACTTGGGCACTGTACTTCATACCAGAACCTAGTTTTCAGTTGCATTTTAACCATAGAATTTAATATGTTGCCAAAACAGGTTTCAAGTTCGAAGTCACAGAAAAGAGCACCCCAATGGTTTTCCTTCATCTATATTGCTTTGTTGAATGAAGATAAATGGACTCCTGATTGCTGACTTTCACACCAACCATCATTCGGATTAAACATAAGGAGAAACCAAGGAAGTAAATCTTTTGCCGCAGTGATTAGCACTTTGTGCCACTAGGATGGTGCTACTAGGTTCTACAATACATTCAGTTAAAAGGGCTTTAACGAGATTCTAACTTACCTGTGTATTTAAACCTGTTATCTGTAGTCCTTTTTCCTATTTCCCAAATTCATTTTGCCAAAAATTTTATCCTCTAATGCAAAACACGAGTGAAATTTCTGTTTGAGTTTATCGAAAGTGAAGTGCCTGATGACAGAATTGTTTGAGTTTTGTTTGGATTTTGGAACATTGAATCAACAAATCCAATAATCTGGATGTCCTGTTTCCTTTCTAGTTTTGCCTAACAATCTTTCTCAAATCCAGCTGTTTTTTGGTGTACTACTAGATAGACCTGATTTAGCCATTTGTCATATACATGGATTTTGTGACACCACATGGAATGAATCAAAACATTATTAGATTTTCATATGCTGTAATTAAAAAGCGAGCTGGAATTCTTGACCTTGACATCGTTTATCACATGGAACATGGTGAAGAGCATGCATTGCATTTCTGTCATGCCCTTATGATCATACCATTTTTATTTCAGGCAAAAATTATCTGTGGGAATTTATGACAGCTGAACCACAAATCTCAGTGGGATCACGAATCATGATCGAGGTATGGAGGCACCCTCATGAAAAAGGTAATATTCCTTCTTTGGTCCCTCTATTAAATCCAAATGACAATGAAAGATGCCCAAAAGAAAGAAAGAAAGAAAGAAAAAAAAAAAAGATTTGTTCTGAAATGTGTTAAAGATTTTCGGTTGGTAAATAATGCTGTGAGTAGCATCTTCTTTCCATGTGCAGGTTGTGATTTTATAATCAGAAGAATACAACAAATATTTGCCGTGTAATAAGGAATCATAGCATGTTTTCTTTGTTTTTTAATATGTGTGAATTTAGACCGTATGGGCATATCTCTCTTGGCTGGCATGATATATACTATTTGTGTCTGAAAGTACTTGAATTGTGAGAACTGCGGTAGTTTGGTTGGAATATTTGTTTGGTTTGGCATACTTAATAAATCATAGCTTGACTTGCTTATAATAATCTTCTGGTGAAAAAATGGGATTCTCGAAGGATCTTTCTGTAGGTGATTAAGACATCTTTAGACGAATTCTTCAAGTAAAGTTCAATTTGGAGGCTGCATTAGTGTTAGGATAGATACCATAACACCCACTACTACACAATTAAGATAGCTCACGAAAGACTTAATGAAAATGTATAACATTATAAGTCACAAAGGGGTCCATTTGTACTATTTCAGTCAATATGTTAGATTTTCAGAGTGCATTGATAATTATTCAAAATTCAAAGATGTTTTGATAATTATGTCAAACTTCAGAGGCATTGAAGTAATAATGCCTTAGTGTTATCGAAATATGGAAATTTAGGCCTCTGACAGCCTATGCATTGGTGGAGCTTATGGACGTAAATGGTACTGAACAAAATTAGTTGGTCAACTTTCTTGTAATGGAAATGCGACTCTTACAATCATTATTTTCAACTTTGAATAACTTGGATTGTGTATCTCCTCAATCATTTTCAATCATTAGTTCAACGTAAAGCAATCATAATGTCATAATCTGATGGAATTAGTGGGGCTAAGGGGGGCTTTGGGTAGACTTACAAACCCTTCAAAACACAGTCTATCATGGCTCTTTTTCTTAGAGATAAAGTTCTGAAGTGATTAATGACAGCAAGAAAGTTAATATACTTTGAACTAGTCCTCCGGTAAGAAGTTTTCTCTAGGATTGAGTTCGGGTCAAGGTGTAAAGTAGAGGACAAAATTATTATTACAAATATCTTATAAGTCTGAAGATCTTATCTAAACATTTCAACAGCTTATCTTCAAAATAAAATGTAACTTTTTATAAGCTCTAAAACCATCTTACAAAATATACAAGCATATAAGATTAGCCAAACACCCTCCTAGACTAAGAGGATGTTTGGGTGAGCTTATAAGCTCTTAAAAACATCTTATAAGATGTTTAGGAGCTTATAAGATGTCATTAAGTGTTTGGTAAAATTTTTTAGAAAAGATCTTATTAGCTCAAAAAATAAGATGTTAGGAGCTTATAAGCTCTTTTTAAAAAAGTAAGGAGCTCTCAACTTTTTTTTAAAATATTAACATCTAACTTTATTTTTAACCATTTTAATTACAATATTGCCATTACTAACATCTTATAAGCTAAAAGATCTTATTTTATCCAAATACTTTAACAACTTATTTTTAAAATAAGATCTAACATCTTATAAGCTCCAAAAACATCTTATAAGATGTAGGAGCTTATAAGATGTTTTAAATAAGCTTAGCCAAACACCCTCTAATTAAGTTAAAATAAGTTTAGCCAAACACCATCCAAGACTAATTAAGCCGGCCACCTCTTAAAGGCCAATATTGAAGTGTCCTTAATAAATGTGCAAGGGGCACCTCGAAGCATTTAAGTATGCAATTGCATGATTAGAGAAGTAATTACATTATGCAATAGTTTCTTGTTTATCATCAGTAAGATTACTAAAGTGGGCTTGGGAGGCTGATGAAAGTATGGTACGTAGGGGCTTGAGATTGTACGGATCCCTTGGGAATATGCTATGATATCACTCTCGACATGCTCAATTACTCACATCAGAAATGCCATAATTTCCAGCCATACGCATTCAAGTTTATTCCATTGCCATAGATCTTACATAAATCAGTAGAGTACATTAACTCGTTTGGATGATTGGAAAAGTAGACTGCCACGTAATGATTCATTATATTTCGAGATCCCATTGTTGGTTGAAACATTTATTGGCGAATTTTTTTCATTTAATCAATATAACACTATCCTCACTGATAAATATGAAAAACACTCCCGGAATTCGGACTTTTTTAAGTGTTACGAGTGCTTATTCTGCTTGATAGAAACCCCACTCCCATCTCTTTTAATATGTTAGTTGTGATAACGTAGTAAAATTTAGAAGACTCTTACACTGATATATATGATATATTAGACCTCATAGAACCCCTCCCTCCTCCAATGTCTTTTAGTCCGTTGGATGTGATAATGCATTAAAATTTTTAAAAACCCTTATACTTGATATGATATAGTTTTTTTTAGCCCAATACTATAAATATCTAAATTATAATCGACAAATGTACAAATAGGTATTTTTATAAGCTTTCTGACTTCTACATATATAACTTATTCTCTTTAAGTTCGTCCTAACTCTTGTTAACAACTTTATCAACATGCATGAAGAGGTTTTGTTGGATTCTCCAACAACTTTAATTCATTAATTTTATGTTAAATCTTCGATATATCTACTTACTATCATAAATCATTCACATTTTGTCTAAAACTTTCCATAGAATCAAATAGACTATAAAAGACCTATTGGACGAAATCAAATCACCACTTGGGTGCAGAATCAATTATACTTAACGAAGCAAGACGCTTATATTTGAATAGTAAAGGTAGTTGTAAAACATATAGAACAAAGTAGGAAAGAATCTTATTTTGGTGCAGATTCTACTCACCCACCGCCCCCAAAGAAAATGGTCTGAAAAGGCGGAACAATTTGGCAGCTTTCGGTTCGGGCGTGCATTTTTCTTTTCTTTTTCTTAAAAAAATGAATGAAAAAAGGGAATTGCTATCTTAATCTCTTCTCATTATATTATGTTTGGACTCTCATATTTAGTCGAGAACACATGAGAAACCTATTTCAACGGAGTGCAAGAACTAACTCCATCAATGTAACACCATCAAGGGCTTACCATAATTCATGAAAATCAACATCAATCCCAACTTAGGTCAAAGAGCACTCAATTGATAAATATATGAACAAATACATAAAGGAAATTTGAACCTAAGATATAAAACTTACAAAATCACTTGCGAGTGAGCTCAGAATCACTAGAACCAAGGGTGGGGCGTGCATTTTTAAATTCATCTATACCTCTTTCACATTATTACAATTATACTGCAACTACTATAGTTAATATATAAAAATACTTTTAGGACTAAATCAAGAAAGTACAACTACAAGTAGAAGTGATTTATTACACATATACCTTACGTTGGATTATAATTCTGTTGAAATTTGTTAAGGTATATGTACGGTATGTACTAATTTGCACATCCTTCTGTACTGTCTTTCAACTTTTTGTTGAGATGTAGGGCATCCATATAGTCTTTGCATTAGGTGGAATTGATCAAAAAATAATAACATAAACAATGCGTATTAATGGAAATATTGGTTGTCAAATTATGTCGTTTTTATTCCATGATAGTTGTGGTGCGTTTCTTTTTTCCTTTTTGCTAATTCAATTTTTATATTAGAATTATATTACTTTAAATTAGATATTCTTCTTGTTAGTTTTTAAAAATTTTCTAATATTTCACTAACATTGAAGATTCAAAAAACAACTGTTTTCGTTAAGAAAGATAGACCAATCGAGATTGAATTTATGCAATATTTGCCTTTAATTGCTAGTATTTTTGACGTAAACTGGAAGATATGAAATTGAAAGGTGAATAATTCATTTTAAAAAAAGAAAAGAAAAGAAAAGAAACGAGCTAAGCATAAATAACCTTTTGTCATTTCAATTGCTATATATCCAATTATAAGTAATTACCATTTCCCCAATTTTGATCTATATGCTGCGTTTGAATCAAGGAATTTAGTAAGAATAGGAAGGAAATTAAAGATCAATTTACAACAATTAGAGCATTACATTACTTTATTTGAAACGTGAAAAAAAAAAAACAAAAAACAAAAAAAGTTATTAAAATTTTCCTTTTTAAAATCTTAGATCCAAACATAGATATAAAGAAGAAATTTTGTCTTGACTATTTCTCATAATCAAAATGGCCATTGAGTCATAGCCTAATCATGAAGTTACGAGTTCGGTTTTTATACAGTGTGTAGGTCTTTTTTTTATTATGTAGTAGTTTTGTTAGGTATTTTTCTTTCTAGTCATTGATATTCAAATATTATTAATTCAATGTATAAATATAAGTATTAAATGTATTAATCATCTTTCTGAAAAAAATATTTACGTTCAAAATTATATAATTACATGAACATTAGCTAATTAATAAATAAAGTTGCGCTTTATCCGCTAACATTGAATAAATAATTTTAATCTGCACGTATTATAATTATTCCCTAAGAATGTTAGGCTGTTGCTACGATTTTAAGACACGTATTGTTTGCACCAAACACCATCATATTTCTTAATGACAAGTAAAATGCTACCAAACAAAAATAACATGCTGGCATTTTTCCTGTATTAATTTCTCAACTCTCTCAAATTATTAATTTTGGAAGTTGTCCAATATAATAGCTTTTATTAATTATGATCTAATTAACTTTTAAGGGGATGTGATTATTAATCATACATATAAGCATGTATCAATAATCAAAGTTTTTTAGTTTATATTGTAATATAATTATTACCATGCAGTTAGTCAATATTCAATGAACTTGAAATATTCAAGATAATAACTTATAAGTCGAGCAAAATTTTTTGATACGTAATCTTAATAAAATGAAATTAATAATGAAAATTCACGTGACAATCCAAAGGAAAAAAAGCAAGATTTAGGACATGGACATGTTCTTGTTATCTACATAATCTCCGCCCTAATCTTGTTTAGTCAGAATAATAATTAATATTAAATCAAACATTAGGATAAATCAAACCAGAAAATTTGGAAAAATAACACTCTAATGTTGCAGCATATTAGGGATGATTTGATTAATTCCAAAATTGCAGGGATTAAAAATTCTAAAGCACAAGATAGAGAATATTAATCCCTTTTAATCTGCTGGCTAATTGTCCCTGCTGTCAAAATATTGCATTAATCAGACAGATTTGTCGGGTCTTAATGCAAATTAGCTTGGTTAATCTTTCATTAAAACTGTAATTAAGGGGACAGATGATGTGTTAGCACATCGTAATTAACAGTAGTGTGTGCACGAGTGTCTGATTCCTTGGCGTATAATCTCCGAGACGCAGTGCTAACTTTCGTCGGGGTTTGGGATGTCAGAAAATATAATTATATCAAAGAAGTAATAGTTAGCAGTGAAAGAAACTTGAGGGGGAAAAAAATCTTATGAGTTTGATCTTTATCAATATGGAAGTTATTTTTCTACTGTATAACACTTTTTGGAAAGTTTTACTGAGTATTTTAAACTTTTTTTTTTTTTAAATTCAAATCTACCATAATAGTAACTTTGTTATAAAATTTAAAAAGAACTTTACCTCTTCATGCAAGTTATGTAGTTGAGTAACAAGTTAGAAGTTAATTAATTAAGCACATCACGTGAAATGGAAATGGGTTATAAGAAAAGAATTTATTGATGTCATCCATCCCGTGGAAGCTAGTTAGATAAATTTCAAGAAAAATGATTATAAAAATGCTCATTCCCTCTTTTTAATTTATTAAAATTAGGAAAAAAAGAAGAAATCATTATATTATTAGTTTTTAAGAAAGGCATATGGCAACTCTTTTAAGGTAAAAAAAAGAGTCCAATTTAATGTTTGATTTTTTATTAACCATTGTAAGTAAAGTCAAATATTATATATATATATATATATTGCAAATAATAATAACAACAACAATAACATCAATAATAAAAAATTGTGCAATAATGTAAAAGTTATAAGTTACACAGTATAATCCAGCAGTGATAAAGAATAACGTTCTAAATTATAATTATAGACCATCAAATATATATTTAGTAACAATCTAATTACAATAATTGAGTTATAGATAGACAACAAACTAATTTATTAATTAAAAAAAAAAACACTATAGCATACCCTTAGGCCTTAACCGCACCGTGGTACTTTTTTTATTTTTTATTTTTTATTTTTTAACCGGACGGTGGTACTTGAGTGCTCAAGCCTAAGGCTTTTGTTAGTGGTCACGAATTTACTATGAGTAGCATATTAATTAACAATAAAAATATATTATTAAGAAATAATTACAGTAAAAATGGGGTAGAACGGCTGGTGGGCCCGTGACAGTTTTCAGTACAGCTCAGCAACCATTCTTCGAACCAAGACATTTTCTTGAACAGGTCCTCCCCATGCCCCAACTGTTTTGCCAAGTGGGCCCTTTATAATATTTTTCTATTTCTAATAATAGTTTAATTGATTCTGGATGGCTGTTGCTATTTTATAAGGGCAATTAATAGGTAAAATATTTTTACTATGTGGTAATACTTAAAAGAATTCGGAATTACTAAAACCCATTACCATAATCATATTTTCATTACACCATAAGATTCGTATATTTCTTCGTGAATCACGTCTAATTTCATATTCAACTCATATTTAAGTCGGTCGTATAATTATTGATATGAGTCATGTTTTTAGATTCAAGCTCGTTGCCTAGATGGAAAGTATATGATCAGGTCAATGAAACAGTATAACTACTTTAAAATTAAATTGTATAAATGTGTATATTTTTCATAATTCATCGCAAAAGCTACAATCTTTCATCATTATCTTAGATTTAAACTAATTTAAGTATTAAGAATTTTTGCTAACATTATCCACACTTGTATTCTTTATTTTTAGGATATAGGGTCCATTTTAAATTCTAGTTGTCAAAATCAACCATTTTTCAAATATAAATAGACCTATTCGAATAGTCTTATTTAAAGATCTTGGATCACCATTTATTATCTAAAGGTCCAGCATAATTAAGATACTTCATTAAATAATAAATTTCAATCTAAGAGCTTGTAGCTAGTGTTATAAATTATTGAAAATTCTATTATACTCTAATTAAAAACTATAAAAAAAAAATATAATATGTAATGACCCTTCCTCTTTTAGGCTTGTTGTAATTGGATTTTTGACGTAAATTACGGAAAAGAATTCCAATATAAAAACATTTTAATAAGTGATTTCAAGAAAAATTACCAGTTAAATTATAAAATATTAAGGAAAAAAAAAATCCTTTGACTAGAAAAAAGTACAATCAGTTTCTTATAATTCTCATAGGAGAAAGAGGAGAGTTTTGTAAGGTGGGGCCCAAAATACAGCAGAGAGCATATCATCTTTCTGAGTCTGAGTCTGAGTCTGAGTCTGAGTCTGACCTCTCAGAGAACCGTATTTTCCTTGTAATACTACCTGTGGACAATGGAGCTTTCAAAAAATTTAATGAAGATTTATTTAAGATTGTTTTGGTGAATATTAATTAATTATGATCATTAATAAGGACTATTAATTATTATATAAAAATAGTTACATGATCATGTTATTGATCTTGAGGTTTCATTCTTAGATCTGGACTCCAACATTTAAGCTAAAATTTAAGAAATGTGAAAGTGAGGCTTAATTTTGTTTCAACTCAGATTGAAATGTTACACATATTAAACTACATAAAACTCCAAGAATTGATCTTTAATATTTTATAGTACTTGGGATTGCCTAACTTGCAAATTAATTTAGTTAAAAAATTAATGTTTGACATTATAGTATGCTAATATAGGAAGAAGAAGAAGAACTTGTTCTCCGCTTGATGATAAAAAAGAAAAGAAAAGAAAACTAGGAAAAGTCAAGGGAAGAAAAATATAAGAACAGTGAGGAATTACAAACACATTTTTATAGAAAAGCTATTCTTATCTTTTGTAAAATAAGTTTAATTAGTACATTATACATATTTGTACAAAATTAAAGGTTTTTTTATCCCATAATTACAATAAATCCAAATAGGAAAAAAAAATGACAAAAAGTTCACTACAAAAGACACCCATGCAAATAAAAAAAATGTTTAAATAAACTAAATTAAACAAGTAGTATCATCAACATTATTATCCTCAAATCTTGAGCTTGATTTGTGTCTTTAAGTAAGTAAATAGAAACAAGTGAACCAAACTCAAATCGAGAAATAAAACAAGGAAAAGAGAATATATGATCAATGTTGGAACCATTTATCCATGTGGGCAACTTGATGACATAAGATTATGTTGGATAAAATTAGATTGAACTTTTGTTGGGACACAAATTTCCCCAAAACAATGAACAATGTTCATAAATATTATGATCCTTAAATCTTGACAAGTGGGACATTTAAGTGCCCTTATCTATTTAAGGGGGATGCATTTTGCCTTGTGATTAACATGCCCATAGGGCCCTTGGCTTCCTACGAACCCTTCTTGACCACTCAATAATTAACTTCTTTCCAAATAATCTTAATATATACCCACATTCACAAAATCAAGATTTACTTACAAAAAATTATTATTATTTCTTTTTAAGTTGTTTTTATGTCCAGGTTTCTTACATCATACAATACAAAAATTAAAAAAATAGTAAGATACCTCTTCATCAATGAAAAATTTCATCATAGATATTTAATAAAACTCACTACTCTTATAGTTTTGTGATAAATTTTGTTTCATCACAAGTCCGTTAATTTGTACCTTGCTATTAATTAGTTCTATAATACAAGAAATTGGAGTCCGTTAAAGAACTATTTTTTGTGAAAGAATTTTCATTATAGATAAGAAAATTATTATATAAATATATCACAAGTTCGTTGCGAAATCAACCATATCCATTTTGCTTTTTTTTTTTCACTAAATTGATTAATGTTATGTTACAAATTCATTACATATTAATGCCAGATATTTGTGTTGGAATTAATTCCACCTGTCACAAATTGTCATTGGGTGTCTCAACTTCTTGTCATGATATGCATTCCACGTGTCAAGACCTAATGAACATTGTACATGCAGACAAATATCATTAGACTTTGATTAGGTAACAAAATATGTGATTAAAAAAGTGATTAATAAGAGTAGTCAAGTTTTGGCTGCTAGCCAAGGGATTTTAAAGGGATAGATGGGACAGTCTTGCACATGGTTCATGGCCAGTAATGGAGGATCAAATATTGTTAAAATCGTTTAAAATGTAAAATATAATTTAATTTTTTTAAAATTTTATTAAATGAAGAAAGCATCTTTGTTTCTTTTTTTTCTCCTTTTTCTGGGTTTATTTGCCTAACTACCTCTAGAAAACAAAATGTATTTGATTAAAGTTTTGGTCTTTAATCAACATGGCATGTGGAAGGTTTGGGAGATTTGGACTTCGAGAGTTTATTTAGATTGGTGCGCCTTAATTATAAGCACACCATATTGGATGATTTTATGTTGTTCATCCATCCCATTAAATAAACAAGAAATGGATCCTAAATAAATTAATTAATTTAAATCTTAATTTATTTGGTTTTGATTGATTATAAGAAATTTTTAATTAACCGATGAAATAATTTTATTGGATCCGAAGAAGATAGTTAATTGCTAATTCTATTTGTTTTTATTCACTATTCTTGATTATGCCTAGGTAGAAGCTTTTTTTTTTTTTTTCCTTCTTTTTAACATAATGGATTAATAAATTAGACTTTCTAAACCAATGAGACGTGACAAAAATAATGAAAGACTAGTTGGTATTTTTCTTTCATACACAACTGCCAGCTGCTAACGTAGAAAATTTTCTAAGTGCATCAAGTTGAGATTATATTCAAATAATTGTGAATTGTTATATGAAAAAATGTTAATATCATCATATAGTATATTAGGTTTTTTAGAATTTAATTGAGTGCATGTGCTTTCATTAGCACATCAAAATATATTTACACCTATTATATACTTTTATATTTTTATGGTAGCGTAAGTTTTCTCCTACATAACGAGTCATAATATATACTTATCTCTTTCATATATTTTAATAAAGATATATAAATGATTTTTCCATGTCCTTTAGAATTTAAGCTACATACATATTCTCTCGATTTGTTATACATTCTATCATGAATAATAATTGTATAATCAACAATTTTAACCATAATGATAAATATATAAAATCAATTAAACAACATAACAAAACTCCAGTCATTTCATTTATTACCATACCTTCTAAAAATCCTCCTAATTAAATCCGTATTTAGACACGTATATCACCGTACTCAAAATTAGTACCGCTACAATCCAATTCGTCATCTAACGGATTACTACCCTCCACTGCCACTATCGTAATTATATCCAAAACGAAGGGCATACAATTATCCCCGACACTATATAAGCCCAACTCTCCCCCGTCACAACCTCCCTCACTTTCTCATTTCAACAAATCTAAAATTCAAACATAAAAATCCACTTCCCCATTTACCCTTAACAAAAGTCCTCGTACCAAAACATGTCGGGCTGCAGCAAAATCCGCCACATTGTACGGCTCCGCCAGTTGCTCCGGCAGTGGCGCAAGAAGGCCTCAATGGCGGCCCATCGCACACCCTCTGACGTCCCCGCTGGCCACGTTGCAGTGACAGTTGGCTCGAGCTGTAAGCGGTTCGTGGTCCGAGCCACATACCTGAACCACCCGGTTTTCAGGAAGCTACTGGTTCAAGCCGAGGAAGAATATGGGTTTACTAACTCCGGCCCGTTAGCCATTCCTTGCGATGAGTCCCTTTTTGAGGAAATTTTAAGGTATTTGACCCGGATTGAGTCGGGTAAGAATAGTTCGACCCGGTTCATGAGCTTCGAGGATTTTCAGAGGTACTGCCACGTGGGTTTGGAGTTTTGGGCTGAATCTCGACCCTTTTTGCATGGGGTTTCGGATAAATCCATTTGCTGAATATGGTCGGATTTTGACCCGGGTAAGTACTGGGAAATTTACAGTAAGTTATTTTGTGATTCTTTTAGTTGAAACTTAAAACAGAGTGGTGAAGTATTTGAATGATGCTCCGGAGAATATGGAGATGGCAAGAAGATGGGTCGGATCAGTACCCACGTGGTCGTCCCGGGTTCGGATCGGAGCTGGTCAACAACTGATATATAGTGATGCAAAGATGAATTAAGAAAGTGATGATTGGCAGTAAATCAAATGGTGATTCTTTCTTATTTATATTGATGAAAAGTGTAAATGGATTAATTTAATTAAAGCAAATATATAATTTTGATTATTTTATCATTAATTACTTCTTAAGTTTTTGTTTATGAATGGTTTATGGAGTTTTATAGTATAGTTTATTGTGATTATTGATTCTCACAACGTGGTAGCCGTTGTGGGAGTTGGAATTGGACAGCAATCCATGTGAAAGAAAGGCCAGCAAGCTAAAATATTCTTCTTTTTTAATTTATTCCTAAAGTAAGAGACAATTGGAGATAAAATATTTCAGAGAAAAGGTTGCAGTAAAAGGTTTCTGTTTACTTATCTTCGTTCCACACCCTAATCATAATAAAAAAATGAGATAAAAATGCAGTGAAAACATAGTCACACATTTGAAAAATATATTTTCATATAATGATTGAAAAAGAATTAAGGAAGGGATGCTATCTATGTCAATAATACTACATCTGTAATTAGTTTCCAACTTTTTTTTTCTTTTGAAAATTGAGATCGAATTTACATTACATAAACTAACTTCATGTTTCTTTTGAGCATTTATTTATCCTCGTGAGATCACAATAGTTTGATTTTATCATTAATTATATATAGTATGTGTGTCGCCCAGGATATAGGGACATGAAGAGGTCATCCTCTATATTATTAGTGACAGTCTGTTCAAAATTTCAAATTCAATTATGACAACTAAATACAAGAATTGCTATTTTGTGAACTTAATCCAACACCTTACAATATGATCTAACAACAACCATGCACCATTTGAATTCAAGTTTCTAGAGACACGCTTCTTTTTTAAGAGACTTAGTGAGTTGTAATTGATCATATTTCTATTTTTATCGAGAGATTGAAGAAGCCAAGAGGGTATATCGACTCCTTCATGTAGGTTTTTTTTTTTTTTTTCCCTTCTTCTTATTCTTAAATACGAATTTGTTGAACTTTTCTTTGTTTTCGGCGGTAGAGGTAAGAGGAATGTGATAACAATGATTGAGATGCATAATAATGCCAATCATATATGAATCTGTCAAGGAACACGTTTCGTTATAGTGCAGTACTCTATGATTAAGAGGGGATTAATTATTTAATTTGACTCGATCTTATCATACTTAATTGCGTTAACTTATTTTGATATGATTTATAATACATGAATTCCTCACACATAAAAAGAATTAAAAAAAAATATTGGTTGAAGTAAGCTCCACTATTTCAGAAGTTCAATCAAAATTTTGATGAAACATTGAGGATGTTTTGTTCCTTAATCTTTTCAAAATGCGGAAAAGAAATTAAAGATGACATAAAACAGCCTTAACTATTTTGTAAGAGTTAGTAATTTTTCTTTCTTTCTTTGTTTCTTTCCTTTTTTTTTTGACAAAAATTATTTTGTAAGAGGTGGTGCCCCATTTATTTTTAATTTGGTCAGAATTAATTTTTTGTCTTAAGACAGAAATTAGTGACGACTATATATGCTAGTTCGACAACAATGAAAAGATTTTGTATTTCAGTTTCAATTATGTGTGTTTAGGATTTGTCTGCAACTAGTAGATTTTTCCTTTCAAGTTGTATGCTTTGATTTGAAAATCATTTATTATGTTAATTAATTTTTAATATTCTGGCATTAAGGATGAATGATGTGTTTAATTTAATTTACATAAAGAGACTTTCTTTTAGATGTAATTAATATATTCAATCAATACATTATCATACATCAATAATTATCAAAGATCGGATATAATACTAGTTACACTAGAAATTTTTTTAAGTAAATCTATCATATAATAGAAAAATAACTTATATATCAGTAAAACCTTCATTTTATCACTAGAACAAGGACTTATCGGCAAAATAAAGAGGCTAGAAAAGGCTTGATACATTAAGAATTGTGACTAGGTACTGCTTATAAAGGAAATTTTGGGACCAAATCTTCTGAGATACTTGGACCTGTAATTAGATCTAGTTGGTCCATAGTTTGTATAACTTCACTTGACTTTTGACACATCAAATTTGGGCATTGTCATCAATTTAATCTGATGGGTTTTTTTTTTTTTTTTGAAAAAAAAAAAAAACTATTCTATTCAATCAATACATTGTCAATATGCCAATATAAATATTTTAGTATATTCAAAAATCAAATGTATAAGCTATTATACAGTAGAATCAAAGTTATCATATTGTAAAATTAAGCCCACACACTATTTGGTGGGAATCAAAACTCATGCCTCTTGGTCATGAAACCTTCACCTTGCCACTAATCTGATACTTGAATTCTCAATCTTACCCGTGAAAAGCACTTTGATATGGATACTCCCAGCAGTCCAATTTAATAGAAAAATGACCTGACGTCCATTTCGGGTAGTTCCTCAATCGTTTAAAGCACAAGACCCAAACGGGGTCACTTAATCAAGGCCCAATTACATAGATCCAAAAACCAATGCGTCCAATTCCATAAGCCCACAATTTGAATCATATTTTACTTAATGTTATTCTCCTTCCCTTTCTATTTTTTTTCTTTGTATAATTACTAACTTGGACATTGGAGTATTTTTGCTAGACTATTCCAATGATACTAGTCTAATTTTGTAATCTCAAGTCGAACCAATTGATCGAACATCCATTATCTTCCTTTTACCCAATTCTCAATGGCTAGATGAATATTTCTTGATTTTACATCACACTCGTATGACCCTACTTATGAATAAAGATAATCGTTCTCTCCTCTCTTAGCTTACTTCAAACCTTTTCTTCAACCTATACAAATTTAGGCATCATAATGTTTTCGTTGGGATCTCCGAACAATTCTAACATCCTTCTTTGTTCTCAGTATTATACCTTAGTTTTTTTAAGTGAATTTATTATATCATATCGATTATAAACATTTCATGTAAACCTACTGTCGGACCGGGATCAAATTGCAACCAAAATTTCCTTCTTCATTAAGGGTCATCCTTCTTTTTTCCTTTTCTTTTCCTTTTTTTTTTTTTTTTTTGGGTATTAGTTCTTCATATCAGTCCAAGAAAAGGTTTTTATCGTAGTTCATGCACAGTAAGATGGGCTCAGCCCAAACTAAAACATTCTTCTGTTGGTCAGGCCCAAAGAAGAAATTAAAAAGCCTTTTATTCAGAAAGTTTCCCAGGTCAAACCAAGCACGTTAGTGATGTTAACTGGACCATATGTGCGAACCACTTCTTAAGTTTCTGTAGTGGTCCAGGATTTTGTAGGCCAGCTCAGCCCATGAGAGACCCACAAACTTTATATTTGTAAGTATAATCCATCTGCAAAATAACAAAAAGAAAATTGCCGAAATTATAATTACTCTCTCCCTTTTTTTTTTCCAACTTTTATTGATTTTTTCATTGAAGAAAATAATTGAAAACAAGACAAAAAATTATTTGGAAATCTAGGATTCCGAGAGTGGAGGATGGGATAGAAAAAGTCAATGGCCCTTTTGGTCCCCAGCCATAAATGCCCTTATTTTTATCCACAAGGGCAATTAAGTGATTTCATATTGCTTTGCTTCCATGCGTAGTAATAAGATTATTTATATTTTCAATAAGTATTATATCTTTCATTTTACCTTATACTTGATTCAGAATTAAGTATTTTTACTAAGAAAATATTTAATACAGTTAATATAAATTTATAATTGAAATATAAAATGAAATACTATAATTGTCCTACACAGTCAAAACTCAAATAGTAAACGTTTTGACTATAAATGCATAGAAAGCATAGGATTTTATTATAGTTAATCTACAACAAATTATTGGTAGTTGTTAATAATTAATTATATCTGTCGATCAATATTTTCGCATAATGTGGTTGGTCAATCTTAAAGTACAAATGAATTAAATAAAATAATATCTTGTTAAAAGCGTGACAACAATCAAAACTACTCATAGTTTCTAAGTAAAATATTGATTAGGTTGGAGGTCTAGTCCATATATACTTCGATCTAAGTAATTAATAAAACAACCATAAGTGTTAATATATATATATATATATATGCATAAAATTTATCTAAAGTCATAATATTTTCATTTAGATAAGTCTAATCACTAATCAATTATCTTAATTATCACGCTGGTTGGTGCAATAGGATCATTTCTCGTGGTGTTAGATTAATTTATTGCTAATCTAACTTTAATCATATCATGTGCCTGCAATAATTTGTAACCAAAACCAAGCAAAGACAACATGAAGTGGTTAAAATGCTTAGCACATGCACTTGCAATGTCGTATCATCCAATTTTATGTCTCTCTCTCTCTATATATATATATCTGCATTTTTTAAGTGATATTGAAACATATGAATGCATCAAAAAATAAATATTAGAATAAATAATTTAAAACCACGTATCAATAAATAAATTCCAATTATCAAATCAACAATTATAGGTACTAGCTTCCAACGCACACTCGATGTGTGTGCATAAAATAAAAAGAATATAGTTTAGATACTAAAATATAATTTATAATGTGTAAATTTAGTAAAATATAGTCAATATATCTAATAAAATTATATACATAATTCATATAAAAAAAATTAATGAGTTACGGGTGGTTATTAGTGTAAGTTAAAATTAAGGGTATTTTAGAGAAAATACATGAGGCCACACCAAATAAGCCCTCACACTTTATTAAAAGGTATAGATATCATATAACTAAATTTGAATATCATCATTATATAAAGTCAATATACTGAATTGACCCTTAGTTAAATATTAAAATTAGATCAAAGCATCTGATATGGATATATTATGAAAATAATTTATAATTTATCAAAATATCCCATGATCCAACATTCAAACTCAGTTAGCTTAATCAAGATCATGATATTCAATCGAATAAGAAAGATCATTTTTGAATGATCCAAATAATACCAACACATCGGTCTAGTCATTATAGTTATTTTCTTTTCTAACTTACTTTTTTCTCAATTTTCATTAACTTGAAATGTTGAGAACTTTTACGGGGTTATTCAAAAGACCCTAACCTTATTGCATTCCCACAATCCTAATCTTATTTTTTACTCTAAATCTTAGGTAACTTCGAAGAATTTACTTAATCTTCAACCATAATAAATCAATCCTAACTTAAAATTTAGGTAATGACTTTTCAAATACAGGTCTGTGTCATAAAATTTTGCAATTTACATTATCTCTCAACTATGAAATATCATTTCCTACTTAATATGCAATTAGCATTAATAATTAAAAACAGGAAAAAAAAAAAAAAAGAAGAAAAATAATAATAGATATGAGCTGGCGAAAAGTACAAAAGGGTAAAGTCGAATCCGATGTAAAAACACAATGCTTTGGCCAAAAAGGGCGAGAGGGTGGTGGTGGACTAAAGCTGTTTGGTGCTTGTAAGAGAAGGGTCCCAATTGCTATAATTTTGACTCTAAATCTTATCCTTCTTTTCATATTTATGTAATCTATATTTCATTATAGTCTTTCGTATCAGCAAAGCAAGAATTGAAAGTTTTTATATCCAATCCAAGTGTTGTTAAAGAGGGTTCATCATGCCCCTTTACCCCACTACACTTTTTGGGCTCAATTTTTTGGTATAGTAAAATGTTATTATCATGGTGGGAAATGAATTTTTCACTATCACAATTGGGCAAATCACAATGACTGGCTCTAGATATGTACTTTTGAGTTTTGAGGCTCCATTTTATAGGTGAAATGTTGCATTCTTGAATGAAATACTTTTACGCCGGGCTATGATTTGTATCATTCAACGAGTCTATTCGATTGACTTATTTGTAGGTGAAGAAAAAAAAAAGTCAAGTCGTGCATTAAGATCTAGTACACCAGGTAGTGAATATTTTTTATCTAAAACAAAAGGACATGGTAGGTTGGGATTTTGCTTATGATGCTTAAATGAGGTAATGTAGAGAGAATAAGACAATGTCGAAAGAATCGATGTAGAGTCGTAATACTTGAAATTAAAATTTATCAAATACATACATTTATCTCATTCCATTTTGGAGTACTTACAGTGGGAACCTAACATAACCCATAAGTGTTATGTCTAATTGACATTATCTTATCCCTTCATATGAGTCCATCCTATGCTAAGAACCTTTGGATCGAGCAAGTCAAAATCATACTTCAAGACTATCTACTGAAAAAATGCAGATCTTGAAGTGTTTTGAAATTTTCTTCCGTAGCCAGGTGGTAAGCTGGTCCTTGTGGAGTATTAGGTGAACCTTTGGTTATTAAACTCAACACCAAGTCATTGGGTCTACTAGTTACCAAATTCCATGCTTCATCAGGGCTTCATCAGGTTAAAAGTATTTTTCTTCATCAAGTTAACTAGATAGTTTTCATACCACAATCTTGACATAGCACGTTTCTGAAGTGAGCATTTATTAATTATTTTTAAAAATAAAAGTATAAAGTATATAAAATATGATTTTTTTTTCCTTTATCCATGGGAGAATAAATACCAACCTAAAGTATGTACATACATTGGAAATTGAATGTATCGAGCATATAAAAACATACGATAAACTCAAAATGATTCTCGTCACAATTTAATTATAAAGAAAAAATAAATAAATAAAAGATTCTCATCATAATTATGCCAAATGAAACTTGATGCATAAGCATCTACAGACATATAATTATGGGTGTAGATCGCATCCATCCTTCTACCACTTCCCTGTCCCACTCTTCACATTCGGCTAAATTTATAAGAAATAAAAATAAAATCTTATTTTTTCCCTAAAAAAATAAAAATAAATATAAGATGCTATCATTCTAGCTGGCTGGTTGAAGTTTTATCTTTGCAGTACTTGTCACCAAAGCCTCTCTGTTCTCCATGACATCTATTTTGTTGAAATCTTTAATCATGCTTTAAAAATTGTAGTTGATTAATTTATTCAAAATCCATAAAAAATAAATTAAAAAATATTTCCACTACAAACAATTTAATCAATTAGCACTATTAAAAACTCACGTCAATAAGAAAAAGTGGTAGTGGAAAGTCAATTGTTTTGAGTTCATCACGGCAATGATTCTTATTTTCTCTAAAAATAGTGGAAAATCCACTATAATATATAGTCATAATAGATATTTTCACCTCAATGTCGCTACAACAAATGATATTTTCACTATGATTTTTTGGATTATTGGTTATCATATCTATCACAGTTATTAATTTTAGGTTATTGGCTACTAGTCATACCATGATTGTTAATTTTTTTTATTGCAAAAAGTCAATAATTTTGTAGTATTCATATCTTGAAAATATAGATCAATGGTCTGCTTTTAATAATACTATTTCTCTACCTTGATTTTATGTGGTTAAGTTAAACACACTTAACTCCATACATATATTATTGAAATAATTTACTAAGTGCCAGCTAAGTTGACATGCAATATATTTAAATAATTTACATAAATTAGTTTAATAGGCCAGCTAGCTAAGCTACAAACAGTTATAAAATAAGGGGAAAATATGGAAATTAAACTAAGGAATATAAAACTCTTACCAAAAAAAACTAAGGAATAAAACGACAGTCAATTGCGTATGTTGCAGGGAGAGTGTATTAATTTAATAAATAAATAATACTAATAAAGAATTTTTGAAAGCTTAAACACGTTTGCATGGTTGAAGTGTCTCAATCTTTGTGACATTAAGTGTTGTTATTAGCCGATTAATGACGTTTTAATAAATTTAATCAAACTCCATTACAATAACTTCATCCAGTCACGCAATCTTGAAAAGGTTTTCCCGCCACCGAATGGCAGTAGAAAATTAGGGACCTTTTAATTATATATATATATATATTTAATATTTAGGGTAGATGTTTTTCTTGTTCCTTTGCCATAATTGTGGAGCTAAAAAATATTAATAATCAACTAAGCTTATAATTTTAATGATGTTTAAATCCATGTCTAAATAGAACAAGGTTTGATTTTATAATTAAGGTACTGTGCAATTTGTATTTGTTAGGGAGATTTTATTTTTGTACGTAAATTATTTCAAAATTATCACCTTGTGATTAAAAAAAACGTGTAATTTCATCTATGTACTCATCTAAGTTGTTTTTCTATTAATTTATTAATAAGTTTAAGGTAAAATGGTGCAAATTCTGCACAATTTAGCATTCGATAATGTGTTCACTTGAGAATTTAAAGACTTAAACGATGTAATTTTTAAAAATTTAATGTGTAAAAGGATTCCTGTCAATGATATATTTTTCTTTAAATATGAATACATTATACCAATATGTTATTTTTAATTCAGTTTGAACTCACTCACTCTCAACTACCGCCAATTGAATGAGTCTATTGATTATTTTTAAAATAAGCCAATAAACTTTAGGTTATAATCACCGGAAACTTTAAGAATAAATTTCAATTATCCATAACACCAAGTCTTAATATAGATTGCATTATCAATAAGCTAAGCAATCATCCTAAATGAAGTATTATTAGGGACAATCACACTGATTGATAATCCATATAAGCAAAAAAAAAAAAAAAAAAAAAAAAAAAAAAAAAAAAGAAGAAGAAGTTGACAGAAAAGTTGGTCAATTATAAGTTCGAATAGATCTTTTGCTTCAAACCAAAGCAGAGGGAAAAGTGTGTTCGAATAAAATTTTAGCAAGTCAAAAATGATGGGCCCTCTTGTGTTAATTGTCAAGAATTGTTGATTATTGCCACTAAGATGAAGATGGAAATATGAAGGTGGATCTTATGAATACACTAAAAACTTTTGTGTAGCCCTAATTATTATTATCATTATTATTTTTATTAACTTTAGAGTAGGTGGTACTTCATGCCGTTTCATAATATGTCATACTTTTTTATAAAGGATAAGATTAATATCTATGACGAATTTTGACTTCATTATCTGACGTGGTATGTGGCCTGTATAGCGAACATATACATTTCTCATGCCCTTCGACTGAACCAGAAATGATAAATCTGGTCTCATCATACATCGAGGAATCCAAGGGCACGTAGTTTGCATATGAGCACTTCTCTTCCTCATTCACCATTTAAGGTGTCTTCAAAGTAAAAAAACTCACGCCAATGCTTGTTGGCAAAACATTAATCTCTCATCTCAATTAAATCAATCTTTATATTCTATGATGGGTTTCACCATCATCGTTACTCTAAGTTCAAGCCTGATTTAGATTTTTTTTTCAAAAAAGTAAATTGTTACCAAAGTTAAATTATGTAATCTTTTCATTTATTTATTGTTTTATTTCCAATAATCTTAATCGTGTGATTCAAAAAATAAACATTTCCTTATTAAGGGTCCAAGTCCAACAATGTCTAGTTAGGTAGTGATGCAATAAAAATATTTTGTCACCATACCAATTAAGAAAACATTATAAGCTAGAAAAAAACATTATATTACGGATACATGATGCATTTGCAGTTATTGCACGAAACTAGCGGTTCAACAACATAACCAGTTGCATGCCTTTCTAAGTTCTACGACAAGGAAAGTAGTCATAGATACAGATAAGAATCTGAAAGGTAAAGAAGTACTATTTTGGAAAATAGTTATGAAACTAAAATATTAATTACTTAATTTAATTGTTTGTTTAATGTCGTCCTCATACTCGATATATACAAAAATAATCAAATGGATGTAACAAATATTTCCATTTTTAATGTATATTATTCATACTTACATGTGTAGTTTATTTCGAAAATCAATATGTATCTTTAGTTCTATTTGAAATAATACATATTAATTTTAGGAAATAAGAAAATGTTTACGTAAGAAGGCTCTTCACCGAAATATCAGAAGAATATGTTAATTAATTCATCAATCAGTTAAACTTTAAAATTTACTAATTTAATTAAATTTTTGAATAATTTTGTGATACACTATTCCTCAATAAGATAAATTAATCCTTTTTCCCGCTCAATTACCATTCTTCTTTTTTTTTAAAAAAAATATTTTGTGAGAGGATTGATTTCTGATCTCCCCTCAAGGGAGAATTTTAAGTGGAGGTCAACACCACTTTACCCAGGACATTTCGACTCCGCTCAATTACTTGTAAAATCTTTCATTATGTAGCCAGAGTTTTCCAATATTTAGATAGAACATAAATTCAATCCATTCCTCATATTCGGACAACATATTACTAGCAAAATACAAAGAGCTTCTGTCCCATATGACCATATCGGTTCACCCCACGCTGATCGCATGTATGGGGACGCAATTGGTGTTCTTAATATTTCTAAGGGCAATTAAATCAATTAATAGTTGTTTTTTTTAAAAAAAAAAAAAAAAATTTTACTACAATACCTTTTATGAAGAGATTTTTTCTTGTACTTTTCGTTTTTACTACGTCAAGATGTCCCACTTGGTTGGACCTATGTCTGCTGCCGATATTATCCTGCCGACAAATGTTAATTGGGAACTAAAAACACGGGGCATACGAAAGATGGTCACTGCAGCCGGACACGTGTCTTTAAGGTACGGTGATAGCTGGAATGGACAACGCTCGCTCGCTCCACTGGACCCTATCTAATTGAGTATAAAATTTATTTTTCATTAAAATAAAAGAAAATTTTACTTGACCTCTTACTGAGGGGTGCCTCTACCTTACCAATTAGGCTAGGCCTTGCCGGCTATCTCATTAAAAATAGTAAATTATTTTTGTAACAATTCAATTTCTCCATTGAATTTTTGGAATTTTAATCATCCCTACTCTCTAATTCATGAACTAATTATTTTTAATAATGTTTTAAATTTTCAATTAAAGTTATAAAAATTTTCACTTTCGTATCATTTCTTGTTAAATTTATTATTAGTAGAGTATCATATATTTAAGACAAACATAGATAAGTAGAAATCTATATAAAATTTTCACATTGTCATATAATGTTACTAATTTTAATAATATAAAGTTCCATGCTCTTATTTAGGTACTCCATTAGTATAAATTAAGTTCTATATCTTTTCAACATTTTATGCATTTTATATTATCTACAGATATATAAAAATAATCAAGATGGGTTTTGGTTTTTAAATGTATATATACACACATATACTCTTTTTCCCACTATATCCGTATTCACAACTCATTAAATTCCCACCCAAATTCATGTTTTGATTAAAGTAACTAATTCCACCTCATGGTTTTAGAGTAAACTATTTAATCAACTTTATACTAAAATTAATTGCTTAAATCAATAAAAGAAATGAATAATTAGGACCTGCTTTGTCAAATTAGTGACCTAAGTTCAAATCCTACTTGAAATACTCTCCCATTATATCCTCATGGTATTCTCAAAAAATAAAATAATATAATAATTAAAGCATGTGAAATTGGGATTGTGAACGGAACAAAATAATAATAATATTAACAATAATAATAATAATAAGTACAAGGAATTAAGCATGCCGCCGCTAAAAGACTAAATTGAGGGAGGTACAAACAAATTAATGCAAGAAGTTACAGCTGGGGGCTCCAGTAATTAAAATCTGGTTTATTGGTCCCAAACCAACCGAACCATTTCCTCTTTCACATAAAGCACCCGGACTGTAAAGCACCCGGACTGATAATTAAGGACGGTGAAATATTTCCAAAAAAAATAGAATTTATCAGAAATCAAAACTAAATTGATGTGGTTTTACACTTGGGCACCATAAGAATTTATAATTTGTAGGTTCAAGTAATGTATCATGTGAGGGTGGGTCTTGATTTGTCATATAAATAAATTGTTTTTATATGTATGGTCGATTAAAATTCTTCGAAGATCAAATCAGATAAAGAATAAGAAAATAGTTGAAAATAAAAAATAAAAAATGGAGAGAATTACTCAAACTAATTTTCCCATGAAAAATCTATATAAAATATTTATATAAGTTAAATATTAAGCCTATTATTTATACTATAGAAGTATATTTTCTTAATTTCATCCTATACCAGTTAATTGATTTAAGTACTTGACGAAAGTTCTATATCCTTCGGAGACCGTCAAATAATATATTGCATGTACTCTTGTCCTGTTTTGCATTGCTCTTTGTCTATCATATTAAATTCTTATACTCATATTATGTCTGATAGCCCACAAATAATACGTACTTTAATTTTATAATTTTACTTTGCTAAAACAATATGTAATATATATCAGTGTATAGTTATTTTTCATTATTTATTTCAATAATATTATCAAATTACTTTTCACATGATCTCATATTCAAATAAGGTATTGAAGAAGAAGCTCGATGGAAATTTACACAAAAAAAAAAAGCAATATTCTTTATGCAATAATAATTTCTCATTCCATAGTGTGGTAGGTAATTGATTTATAGTGCAACATAAAGAAGGGTCTATGCATTTAGGTAGATGCTAACTTAACAAAAATGGGGTGAAAGGTATACTTTGCAGTGGAAAAGATAAACGTGAAATTCTGACAACTGTTTTTAAACAGAGGAGCGGTTGACCCTAAAGAAGGTAATACCTAGGATGTCCAGTTCAATTATTTCATGCGCAGTTTGACAGCATTTACTGTTCTACTAGGTTGTCTACCGTTTCTAGCCTCCTAGGGCCTAGATGCTTTCTTTAACTCCTATTGTTCTTCTTTCATTTGCTCATGCCACCAAATGACTGAATTCAAGGAATACAGTATAAATTTATCAGGAAAAAAAAATGAATAAAGGAATACGGTATGATGACCAAATTATCCTTTATGGTCAATTTATTTAGTGATAATTACCCTAAAACTTCCTTGTTTGCTCCAATGATAAATATACTCTTATCGTTTGGGAAATTGTAAAAACTTGTTACTATTAGTTCACTTGACGGAAACTTTAACAATGGTTTTCTTATATCAAAGTTGGACTCTTTAAAATCTCTAAACATATTAACATTAGGGAGTTTATTCGTAATTTTTCTCAGTTAATATATATGCTAGATTTTAAAGGGAGTTTAATTATAATGTTATGTAGACTTTGACATAACTATAGAGGGTATTAGTTCATTTATTTATAATATTATTATTTTCAGTTTAATAAAATCACAAAATTATATCGATAAATATTGTCTAAATACAACAAGGGGACCGCAAAATGTGGAGTTTCTTGGACGACAAGTACTTCATAATTTTCAGACAGATGATATAATTAAGTAGTATCTGTAAAGCAACTTTTACACTCAAAGATTTGTAATTGAGTCTTTAATACTCGCTTTAATTTTCTAGTAGATGATTCAGAATTGTAAAGCTTGATAAATTTTTGTCGGTGACTTGTAAGAGAACTAATGGTGAATTCTGTGCCCATATGTGATATATATAATTGAAAAATACAACTGGTTCTAAAGTACATAAATATATTAATTATCAAGAACAGAAAAAGAAACAACACCCATGTAAGTGAGATTCAAGCCGAATGCTTGCTGATTATATATAAATTTCGATGAGAAAATTTTAGGTAATTATGTGCAGTAATTTATACTTAAATATAGCTAATATGTGGGAAGTATGCTCTACAAATATTACCAAAAAGCACCTAGTATGTGAGCTGCGACAAACCCATACACTATAGCTTATATTAAAACTTTGTAGGTTTTGCTACAAAATGATTGTAATCGAATTCGAAATAAATACCCTCGTACTACCAAATTTGCAGTAGCCAAATCCAATATTAGGTACGATTTCATAGTAATTAATAATATTGTTATATATTTGATGTTAAGGAAAATATGTAATTTAATTTGTAGTTAGCGGGAATTACGAAATTAATTTTGTAGCAATTTTTTTAGTGGATACCTGGTTATTTTTGTAGTGAAAGCTGATATCCATTTCATTACATGAATTAGAGTTTACTCAAAACCTTATATTAGAAGATATGGAAATTATCAATTTCAAGCTAACATAATTATGGATAAAATAAATCTTATATACAATTCACAATTTACATTATTATGAAGTAACGTCCTAAAATCTCAAATCCCAATACTCTACAAAACATTGCAAGAATTTAACTTTTGAAGATGAGGTAAAAACAAAGCTCGTGGGTGGTGATATGTATGTAGGCATGATCATATTATTGAGGACGCTCGTGAATAATAATAGTAATAATATAATATGTGGTCCTAACTTATGGAGTTCTCACGAGAGATGTATCTATATATTCCATGTGTGATGCAATGTCCCATCCCTTCTTCAGGACATCCTTAATTTCTTCCTGCACGTTTCCAAGTCTTGTATAATTGTTTTCTTCAAGCTAGTTTTAGGTTGTACCAACAATTCAAGAAAATGAATTGACTAGGATTTTACTTGATATAATGTAATTTTACTTGTAAATTTTACGGAGTTTATAGATGATTGAATAAATTGAAATTGATACTCATTAAAGATTGATTATTTATGATATCAAGCTTTATTGCAGTAAGTGGGTCGAAGGGCTTTGATATAATTAGTTATAAGTTGTTCATTTCTCATTTATTAGGATGGTTTTTCATAAGAATGAAAGTGACATATCACGTAGTAGCTGTCAATTCGTTTAGATTTACAATGCCTCATTGAGGCAAGCATTTAATGTTTGATAACGAACTTAGATATCATCAATTGATAAAAAACTTGGTTAAGCTCAAATCATGAAATATAATAAATTGACTAAATGTGGTCACATTTTTCCAATAAAATTTTAAATTTGGCTCAAAACCAATTTAAAATAGTGAAGAATTACTCACTTTTATAAACAACTAAACAACAAAACCAATTCAAATTTCTACAATTTAACAATCAAATAACAAAAGTTCAAATAAATTTTAAAAAATAACATGTTGGACTTGACTCGACTAATTAAAATCATAGTAGCACAAAATCACACCATTAGAACATCAGAAAAAATTATTTTAATTTTTTTACAATTTTTAACTTTAAATTGTCAATGGAAAAAACAATTAAAATGTGAATATTTCACTTTTTGGGTCACGAGAAATTAGCACATTTAGTGGAGGACATATTTATTTTTTCTCATCAAATAAAACAAAAAATTTCTTGAAAAAGAAAAATAAGAAGTGCATGGGGAAGTTAAAGAAGTCCTAAAAAGCAACACTACCATTCACATCTCTATTCTTTTGGTCTGAAGAGTTGCTATTGTTTTCTCCTATGCACATGTTTGTTTGTCCTTCCATCGCTAAAATTCCTTGCTACATGCGCTGTTGTGGGGGTAACTCTTCAAATTGTCAAATCCTTACAACTGGCCAGGATTTTCTTTTCTTCTCTTTTTCTTATAATCATATATTTTTCATTTCCAAATTTGGCAACTTTCTTTTCTTTTAAGTCTGCAATTAGATTTTAACTTACGTGGATATTTGAAAAAATATTTGAGTTTTGTCAATGACTAAAGATTTTACTAATGCTATTCATTGAGTAATTGTTTTTCCTTTGTAATTAAATCAATTTCATAACTATTACATCCAAATATTAATCAGAAATATTAATATGATTACAATATTCAATCAATACATCAATAATAATAAGAAATTAGTACAAAATCACACCATGGTGGGAATTGACCATGTGACCTCCTGTTGCAGTCATGAGAATTCCACTTTGCTAGTGGAACAAGATCTCATCGGCTAATTATAATTTGATATCCCGTAATCTTACAATATCAAATTTAGTACTTGAACTTGATATCATTGACAATTTTTCAATAAAATTTTTCATTTACAAAAAATGAGTGTAGACACCTTTTCATTTACAAGAAATGAATATAGACAATCATAAAATACTGATGAAAACATCAAGATTTTTTTTTCTCATGTTTTCTTAAAATTATTAGTATCTTCAAGATCCATGAAATTCTATGATTGTGTTTGAAATTTGACTAAAGATTTGTCCCATAATTGCTTCGATTTTAATTAATAATTCATGAGACTGTCTAGTCCTATATAGTTTAGGAGGTCCATCTTCCCATATCTTACCATATCGTAAGAAACAAATTTTCATGATCCTGCAATTTGATTCCCAAATTTTTCAAATTTGGTCCCAGATTTTGTGTATAATTATTAGGCTTCTGGGGAAGTGGAGCAAAAAATTATTAATTAATGGTAATAGTATTAAATCAATATGGCATAGCTTAAATGACAAAACAGTAGTATGACCTCAAAATCCTGCAATAATGAAAAACACTAATTAGCCCTGCCAGGACCTGTAGGGAAAATGTATCTAAAATTAGGAAAAAAAAAAAAAAAAAACACTTGGAAGAAACAATGTTGAGTAATCATGTCAAGAATTTTTATTTTATAACAATATCATTTTTGAAAAATAAACAGCGACAAAACTTGTATCACATTTTATTATTCATAATTAGTAATATATGTACGATGGCAATATAAATACGGTGACAGCTATATCAATTGTCACTAATTAATTAAAATATAAATTTATATATAATACATAATTGAGTAACTACTTTAACACAATTGATCTTGTTAATATCAAGATTCAAGATTGTCAAAATAGTTTTATCATGAAATAAAATTCTCTTCACACAACACATACATAACTTTAATTTTACCACTCAATTCCTTGTCTCTAATTTTTTTTTTTTAAAATATTTATATTGTTAAGGCCTCCAAAACTAAGATAGTAGAAACTAACATTGGATTCCATAATTGTTCTCTATTTCCTGTATTAATTCTAAACTTGTGGTTAAAAGAAAAAGATAAATAAATATTAATTAGTCAAAAATCTTTGCTCAAACAAAACAAGTCAGTACAGAAATTCTAACATAAGACACCCATAATTCCAACCAAAGAATTCTAATTAGAGAAGTTTGTCCAAGATTTGGCAGACACTTTTGTCAATAAAACAAGAGGGGTTTCTCAATTTTTCCTGCAGCTAATTATGGGCTTTAGAACAAGCAATACATACCTCTCCTTGTTCAATAATAATCAATAGGGGTGTCAAACCCTAGCACAACCCGACTAACCCGACACGACCCACCCGAAAAAACTCGGGTTTGGGTTTAGATTTTTCGGGTTCGGGTTGAATCGGGTTGACCCGATTATCAACCCGAAAAAATAAAATCAGGTCGGGTCAACCCAAAGGTCAACCCGATAACCCGAAAAATAAAATCAGGTCAATCGTGACCCGACCCAACTCGACCCAACCCGAACAATTTAATTTGTTAAGATAATTTTTTTCCATATTATTGTAATATTTATGTATTTGTATTTATGTTTTAATTCTTAGACCATAGTTTGTTGAATTTATTTGTGTATAATTTGGATTGTAAGTTATTTGTTTAAAGTGTTTGCCTTTTTTTATGTTTAAAATGCTTGCTTGTAATTTTCTTGAAATTTTTTAAAATTTTTTTGTATAATTCGGGTGGGGTTGGGTCAGAAAATGAATATAATAATTCAGGTTGAATTGGATTTTTTTGGGTTGGGTTGGGTTATTCGGGTTGTTGGGTGACCTGATTAAAATTCAGGTCAACCCGAACCCAACCCGAACCCAATTGGGTTGGGTTAGGGTTGAGTATTTCGGGTTGAGTATCGGGTTGGGTTGGGTTCGGGTTGGCATTTTTTCTGTTATACCCATGAACCAACTCGACCCGAACCCACCCGAATTGACACCCCTAATAATCAATAACGGGGATTTTCATGCTTTTCTCATTTTGCTATATTTCTAAGTAAATTGTAAAATATACTCAATAAAATAGTAATATCAAGTTTATTTAATATTAGAGGAGTTGAACACATAAATTATAAATCGTTTTTGCATTCATTTATTGAGGTTCTTTTTTTTTTTTTTTTTTCATATGAACAAAATCTTATATATATCTTAAGTGTTAGGAAGACATATATCACTGAACTTGACTTTCTATAAAGCGATAGATTTAAATGTTATTTTTTAGGAAGACAATCAATACATCAAACTTTTAAATTAATACATCAATTAATAGTATTCTAAGATGAGCAATTAGTAAGAAAATTCTTTAATGCACATTGTTGTCCTTTGAATAAAATGACACTACATTCTCGTTTTTATATGGGAAGTGCAGGTTCGAGTCTCACTGGTTGTGTATGAGTATTTGTTTACCACCTGACATAATAGTATTTATCTACAAATGGTAATTAGAAAATTTAACTTGCGTTCAATCCATATATTTGATCATCACAATGTATTCATGTAATGATGTTGATGCATGATTGAATGTAATCGCTTCTTTGAAAAAAAAATGAAAATTCTTCTAACAAAGCCACTATACAGTTAAAAATCAAACAAAACTATTATTTAGTAGAATAAATAGCCACATACACTGGGTGGAGATTGAATTCATAATTTCATGATTATGTTCTTACCAATAGATTTAAGCATCATAAGATACCATTGTTTTGAAAATGACGTGTCTGTCCTCTTCTTAAACTCCTTTGTCAATGAGCGATAGTGATATCATAATTTGTCCGCACTTAAGAAAAATTGAATATTGGAGCTAATTTATAAGTTGTGTCTTTGTATTGCCTTTCGTTGTATCTTTTCGGGGATAAAACATATATCTCAAGTTGTTAATTTTTATATCCAACGAAAGATTTTACTCTCATCATATAGGATAATAATATTTTAAAGTAAAATATCGATATTACTAAATTAATAGCCTTCTAAATTCCGAAATTTATTCAAAATAATTCCATGGAGGAAAGCAATTCCAGATATAACTTTTCCATCAAAAAAGAAAAATTCTAGATATAATTTATTTTAAAAGCTCAGACTAAGAAAGGGAGGATAAAAAGGTCTAATGATATGTCAATTTTAATCGTACTTACCAAATACAATGGTTATATTGGGGATTTAAATTTTTAGTGGGGAAGAATCAGATACGCGGGTGCACATGATTAAAAGTGGAGGCGCAGACGCTCCCCACTCAAATCGTGAGCTGGACTGACTAAACACACGAAAGGTGACGGTGGTCCAATTGTCAAATATAATACAGCTCACCCTTTATCCTGTCACCCACTTGCTCTTTATATCTCTTCTTGAGGACAATTCCGTCTTTTCATTCCCCAATTTTCATCTGAAAAACTAAACTATCTAACCTTTTTTCTTTAATTAAAAAAAATGGACATCACAAAAGGATTTAATTTTACAACCATTAAAATAGGGCCACGAAAAAGGAGATATATATATCCACTTACATATACATCATAAAAGGATTTAATTTTACAACCATTAAAATAGGGCCATGAAAAAGGATAGAACTAGAAAAAATTGAGTTAAGTTTTTTAATTTTTCATATATGTTATACTATGATTATCACATAACAAGATAGAATTAGAAAAAATTATCGGTGACGACATAAATAAAAAAATATATAAAGTAATATAAATAAAAATAATAAACAAAATCTTGTTAATATACATTTAATGTAAATATGTACATATAAAGAATCCTTTTGGCTATAGTTCGATCCGTCATTAGTAATCTCAATTCGTTTTTCCTATTCATTAGCACATTACGTGCTACAACTAGCAGCCCCTTGACTAGTAAAGGGAAACGTTCGTAGCTACATTCCTAATTATGTTACAAAAATTTTAAATTCTGACCCTTGTCATGTTATTTAATATTATTAATTATTTTCTAAGACTAAACTATTTATCAAGATTAAAAATTATTATTAAATTAAAGAACTTACTAGTAAAAAAAAATTGATCAATTCGTAACAGAAGTGATATTATCTCTGATCTTACTAATAAAAAAATAAAATAAAATAAATCTTATATATATATATATATATATATTCTTTGCTTCCATTGAGAAAAGCAAATTTTCATTAGATTTTTATTTCCGAAAAAAATGATGCTCCCAAATTTAAAAGGCTGAAGTTTTGGAGCTTTTCATCTTCTTGCCTTCTAAGTGACACCTAACGCACGAACAATTTAACGCCCCAAACACCAGCTTAACCCCACAACTCCTCCAACACCACCGCCACCGTCTCCGCCCACCTGTAAAACACGCACAACACACACTAAACCAGCTACATTTTGCAATCTCAGATCCTAATTTTCACCTTCTGGATTTCAAATTCACTGCATTTCTGTTGCTAAGTGAGGAAATTTGAAGCAGAGTCACGGGCATGTATGTGGAGTTTGATTGATCTTCCGTTATTGTTTTTTTTCGAAGTGGATGGCGTCATTCAAGGCTCCGTTTGTTTGCTTTGTTTTCTGTGTTCTGAAAAGCAATAACTATTGTTTGTTCTTATGTGAATTCTTTTTCTCTTTCTTGCTTCATAAAACTTGGTAGCATTTGCTCTTTTTCGGGTCCTGTTTGTTTGTTTTTATCTTTTATCTTTTCTTTTTACCCAATTCTTATATGGTTCCGAGTTTCTGTGCTTTGAGGGTATCTCCATTTTATTCTTAATTATAATCAAGGATTTTTGGAGCTTGGATTCTGTTTCAGAGGTACTGGAAATCATCTTTTAGATGTAATCAGTAAATAGTTCTGGTGTGAATTTTCAATGTTTTTCTCAGAGGTTCTACTATTTTTCCAAAAGAAAAAAAAAATCTCTAAATGTATTCTGGGTGCACCATTTTGCTGCAGCATATTGAATACTTTGTTTATTTGTTTCTTTAATTTTATATTCGGAAGATAAATGGATTATTGAGTCTATATAGTTTCCTTTTGAAAAAAAAATAAAATTGAGGACATGGAATTTTCACCATTACTTGTATGGTTGGATATTCTAGGTTCCTGTGCTGTGATCAAAGTATGTTGATGACACTGTTTTTGTGACTTTGGCTCGATTTATTATTCATTTCATTAAAATAATATTTTCTTTATCATATTCTTGACCAATGATAATACCGGATTAATTAGACCAAATTTCTGCATAGAGTAGAGGACTCTGGGTTAAATTTCTTTTTCCTATATTCATTACATTATGGAATGCGTTATTTCTGATATATTTTGACCCTTTTTTTCTTTTTTCCTTCGTTTTTTTTTGGGGGCCATGTTTTTCCTTGTCGAGGCTAGGTGCATGCCTTGAAATTCTGATCTTTTTCGTAATGCAGAATCTGCATTGGAGATTTCACTGTGATATCTGATCTTGTGTTTCTTATATCTGAAATCCAATTATGCCCTTGATATCTGGTCATTTATCCAAAAGGGCCCTTGACATCTGATCATTTTATGACTTCCGGGGTTTCAAGTTTCAACTTCTCTGCTGATCAATAAATCTTTCTCGAATTACCAAAAAAATAATAATAAAAATGCAGAAGATTATAATTCGATCTGTCTGCATGTGAAACAAATTCTTACACGCTTATTTGATTTAGTCCATGGAATCTTATGGCAGGTAGAGTGACTTTTGTTAGGTCGTAGTACTTTATGTTCCTGGCATGTCCTCGGACAAAATTCCAGTAATATACTCTTTTCACCTTTATTACTAAATTAAACACGCTGATCAGAAGGTATGCGGCATTATTGAAATATTAACGAGGCATTTATGATGCTTGTCTAAGTGATGTTAGGACGCAAAACGAGTGCCATTTTTGCTAGATTCATATGATGTTTTCTTGTTATTATGTACATTTTGCCACTCAAGTGATCATGTTACTTTGGATTGAGTATTATTACATTTAGATTCACTTTTATAAAATCTTGTTTGCTCATCAGCCTGCAATGGATAAAAGGAGTTGGCCCTGGAAGAAAAAATCATCTGATAAGCAAGCAATCGAAAAAGCTCTTGCTTCTGCAGCTGCTTCAGACGAAGTTGCAACGCCAGTTGACAAGGTTTGTACATATAATCGTGATCGATGCTTGTACTTCATTGCTTGAGTGATTTCTTTGAGCCATTTCAAGTGGAACCAAGAGGGTTCTTACCTTATTGTACAGTATCGTGAGTATACTTTAATTTATTTTCCTCTGTTACAGGCGAAACAGGATGATAACAAACCGAAGTATGTTCAAATTTCGACGGAATCATATGCACATCTAACTGGATTGGAGGATCAAGTGAAGTTCTATGAAGAACAAGTGCAGACCTTAGAGGATGAAGTAAGGGACCTGAAGGAAAAGTTGTCTGAAGCCCACTCGGAGATGACTAATAAAGAAAACCTCGTTAAGCAACACGCTAAAGTTGCTGAAGAAGCTGTTTCAGGTTATGACTTTTAGTTTTTTTTTTTTTTTTTTTTCTTCAATTTGTTCTTAAAGATACATTTCAGAGCTTAACTGTCAAAATTGGTTTTGCAGGTTGGGAAAAGGCTGAGGCGGAAGCTGCATCGTTGAAAAATCATCTAGAATCTGTCACGCTGCTAAAGCTTACTGCTGAAGATCGAGCATCACATTTGGATGGTGCTCTCAAGGAATGCATGAGGCAGATACGAAACTTGAAGGAAGAACATGATCAGAAGTTGCACGAAGTTGTTCTT
This sequence comes from Handroanthus guayacan, assembly GCA_014898755.1. Classification (NCBI taxonomy): domain Eukaryota; kingdom Viridiplantae; phylum Streptophyta; class Magnoliopsida; order Lamiales; family Bignoniaceae; genus Handroanthus; species Handroanthus guayacan. Next base: position 746,054 of record JACFYI010003651.1, read on the forward strand.
AACAAGACAAAGCTTTTTGATAAGATGAAGCTTGAGCTTGAAGCACAGATAGCGAATTTGGACCAAGAATTACTGCAGTCTGCCGCTGAAAATGCTGCACTATCGAGATCTTTGCAAGAGCGCTCTAACATGCTGATTAAGCTAAGCGAAGAAAAATCACAAGCTGAAGCTCAGATAGAACATTTGAAGAGCAACATTGAGTCGTGTGAGAAAGAAGTAAATTCACTCAAATATGAGCTTCATATCGCTAGGAAAGAGGTGGAAATTCACAATGAGGAAAAGAACATGAGCGTGCGGTCTGCAGAAGTGGCACAAAAACAGCATCTTGAAGGAGTGAAGAAAATTGCGAAGCTTGAAGCAGAGTGTCAAAGATTGCGAGGTCTCGTTCGGAAGAAACTGCCTGGTCCAGCTGCACTGGCACAAATGAAACTTGAAGTTGAAAATCTGGGCCGAGATTACGGGGACTCTCGTTTAAGGAGGTCTCCAGCGAGACCTCCCACACCACACTTGTCCCTGCTGCCTGAATTTTCACTCGACAATTCACCGAAGTACCAGAAGGAGAACGAGATACTTACAGAACGTCTCCTAGCATTGGATGAGGAAACAAAGATGATGAAGGAAGCATTGGCAAAGCGTAACAGTGAATTGCACACCGCTAGGAATTTATATGCTGAGACTGCCAGCAAGCTTCAAAGTTTAGAAGCAAGACCACAAGTGAATGGTGAACAGAAAAGCCTTCCAATATCTAATTCCCAGGTCATATTTGAAGGTTTCTCTAGCCAGAAAGCTAGCATCCCACAAAGTTTCACCTCCATGTCTGAAGATGGAAATGATGATAATGTAAGTTGTGCTGGTTCATGGGCTACGCTATCAGTGTCTGAGGTTTCGTATAACAAGAAAGAGAAGAATGCTGATAGTCAACACAAATTTGAGAATGCTAATCACCTGGACCTTATGGATGACTTTCTAGAGATGGAGAAATTAGCATATCTGTCCCATGAATCAAATGGCACAATTTCGAGTTCCGATGTTTCAGGTAAGACAGGCAATACAGGATCAGAACTTGTAAATAATGGAGCTTCAGTTGAAGTCGCCATGAGCACTGACTCCCAATCTGGGCCCCAACATGGCGTGAAACCTCAAGTGTCTTTGAAAGAAGACGCGACTGTCGCAACTCCTCAACTACAAGCAGACACACTTTCTGTGAATCTCCAATCAAAAATATCTATGTTACTTGAGTCGATGTCGAAGGAGAAAGACATGGAAAAAGTTATAGCAGATGTTAGACATGTTATGCAGGATATGCATGATACTTCGCATCACCAGTTCGGTTCTGGTAGCAAGAGCGATCTTCAGAATCTTGCAGAGGATGCCAATATAACATCCATAAAGGGAATACTTGTCTCTGGAGATGTTAATTCTGGTAACAGTATGGTGCAAACCATCGATCAAGAATTGCAAATGGCCGTCTCTCAGATTTATGATTTTGCAATGATTCTTGGTAAAGAGGCTCAAGCTGTCCCAGGAACATCTCCTGATGGACATGGACTAAGCAAAAACCTCAGTCTGTTCTCTGCCAAATATAGTGAAGCTATTAACAGCAAGACTAATCTAGTTGATTTTGTTCTCGACGTTTCTCATGTGTTACACAGCGCAAGTGAGCTGCACTTCAATGTCCTGGGATTTAAAAGTTCGGAAGTGGAAACTAGTAGTTCTGATTGCATTGACAAGGTTGCACTACCGGAGAACAAGGCTGTAGTGGACTCATCAGGAGAAAGGTATCGGAACACTTGTGCTCACTTTTCCGATTCTGTATCTGATCCAGATGTCCCAAATGATGGGAATCTCGTTCCAACTTCTGAATCAGCCACCTCATGGAAATGTTCATTGGAGGAGTTTGAACAATTGAAAACGGATAAGGCTAATTTGGAAGCTGATCTTTCTAGATGCACAGCAGATTTCGAAAGCACCAAGTCTCAGTTGCTCGAAACGGAACAGATACTTGCTGATGTTAAGTCACAATTAACTTCAGCTCAAAAATCGAACAGCTTGGCTGAGACACAGCTCAAATGCATGGCAGAATCATACAATTCACTTGAAAAACGTGCAGAGGAATTACAAACTGAAGTTAATCTTCTCCAAGGGAAAATAGAAAGTTTGGATAATGAACTGCAAGAGGAGAAGAGAAGTCATCAAGATGCACTTGCTAAATGCAAAGATCTTCAAGAACAGCTGAAAAGGTACTAGTATAAATTTCTCCCACCTTGTTTATGTTGCTTAATATGAGATATATTTTGATTTACAACGTTTTGTTTTATCTCCAACCCAATAATTTCCATGTCAGGTTTGATAATTCTGCAGCAGCTGATAATGATGTCAGGACTAGCCAGGTGAGCACTATAAAATTACCTTGTGTTCTCTAGTTGTCCAATTGCAACAATTACTATGGCCTTATTTTAAAATTGTCATGTATAACTTCTATCAAACTTGCCTGATTCAGGTTGCCTATAGTTGCTGTCTTAATGTGGATGCTATGGCGCTCAAGATATAGCTTAGTCTTTAACAGGATGTATCTTATGCAACTCTTTATATTCAAGTTATGCTTTTCAAAATGGTTACTGTCTATTCGTTAAAGGAGAATTTTTATCAAAACCATGTGCTGATTACTTATGTTCACCCTTGCCGCTGTTTAGAAAGTTAATGAAGCTGATGTTACATGCCATCTAAAATAAAGAATGATAACAAGATCCTTATTATTTGTTTGTCATCTGTTGTCAAGCTTAAGAGAAAACTAAAACTACTTATGTTCTTCTGTATCAGGAGAAGGAGTTAGCCGCCGCGGCTGAAAAGTTGGCAGAATGTCAAGAAACCATATTTCTTCTTGGCAAGCAGTTGAAATCATTGCGTCCCCAAACAGATTTTCCCACTTCCCCAAACAACGGGAGGAGCCAAAAAGTTGAAGTCTCGACTGAGGATGAACCAACAATAAGTGGTATGCTAATGCACGATATGGATCCATCTGAAACAGATACTGCCACATCTTTCAATTTGCGTAGGGCAGGCTCGGAGTCACCCTTGGATGTGTTCAATGCCTCATTGAGTCCATCTGACTCCGAAGCAAACAACCCACCGAGATCACCAGTTCGAATGAAGCATCCGACACACCGACCCTCAAAGTCGGGTTCGTCTTCTGCTTCATCTACCCCTACACCGGAGAAACATAGCCGTGGATTTAGCAGATTCTTTTCCTCCAAAGGAAAGAGTGGTCACTAGACTTGTTTGATAGTGATATTTAGCTCAAGAAATTTGTGCTTTTTTGTGTAAATAAAGGTTATGACCCTTTTCAACCTTGTTATACTTGTAATTTGGTTTGAGATCTAAAAGGGTTGTTCAAAAATGATTTTCCAGCCTGTCTGGGTAAAATGTGAAGAGTTGTTTCTACTTTAGTGTGAATCAACTACTAAAGAAACGAGTTGGGTTGTGGTTCGATCCAACCCATTTATACCCGTTGGCTGAAGCGTCCATACAATCACATCACAAGATAACAAGTCTCAAAGTGCCATTGAACAAGGTCGGGTTTTGTCAACGAAGCACTATAAATACTTCAATTATAATCAATTTATATGAATTTGAAAGATTTTAAGCTTGTTAAACACAACCTGCATCTTTATATATCATGTTTATTGATTTAAGTACCGAAGGATTTTTATTAAGATCTCAACGATTGTCTTCTTTTCATGGGAACATGCAATTGTTACGCAGTGCTAGTCCAATCTCAATATCTGTTCAGATCATTAATCATAAATGGATCGATCTAAATTAGTCCTATAGGAACAACTGGTCATCTCCTTGACCCTTGAACCTATCAATTTGGTTCATTTTTGCTCATGTAAAAATTTTGGTTCTATTAATTATTGACATTTTCCAACTTTCCAAGCATTTTCCTGTTCATAATTTAGTGAACAAAATATAATAACACAAAAAAATAAAAATAAAAAAAAAGAAAGAAAATTAAAAAAGGGGGATACAAAATGCATCATTTCTGATTAACTGAAACGCAGGCCCAGTAAAGTTTAATGATCACATGTAGCTTCACCCCACCATACTGAAAAATAGTCAACCACAATGAAGTTTGGGGGACCCATAACTAGAGATTTTCTCCCGTCACGTACGATGCCGTCATTATGCTATTAACATCTGCGGTTGCAACTAAAGGTTGAAATGGAGCGAAGCGAAAACGATCCGTACAGAATCATACAACCTTTTGGAGAGTGACATTCTGTTTTGTCCATTTTACTATTGGGCCCTTGATGCGGACTTTAATTAAATAAGCCCATTTCCTTATTGGGTCCTTGATATGGACTTGAAGCTCAAAGGACTGTTGGTTTTGTATCATTTTGGGCTTAATCAATTAATTAATCGAGTATACACTTATAGTTCAGTCTGTATGGATCCATCTTCTATATTTAATTAATAAAAATGAAAAGTTATCATGAACAAATTGGGTCCATTTTCTGAGAAGAGCTTGCTAGCCCCTAGGTCAGATTATTCTTCTGTCTCCCCTTATAACTCCAGCGCTTCAATCTCGATCTGACGAATTACGCATTGGAGCTTGCTTCAAGACGATTTAAAAAATTTTAATTCCCACCTTAAACGTTTCTATTAGTTTTCCATTATCATTTTCCAAATAATAAAAGAGTTTAATATATTATGTCAGTGATTAAAATTAATTATAAGTACAATCTAGTAATAATTTATAAAAAGATATTAATTAATTAGTCTTAACATAATTTTTTGTTTTGCAAATTTTTCCTTCTTTAATTACATTTTATATGAATATAGTATTAAAATATACATATATAATATATTTGTTAATTACTTTTTAAGGCACTCTCACTCTTATGATTTTCATTTCACCGCTCTCACACTCTTGCTTCTGCACCCGTTCCCATGCCTAGTTCCATTTTATGTAACTTAAGTAGCCGATAAGAGCTTTCCCCCCAAAAAAAAAAGGGTAGCCCACTAGAATAATTAACTTCAACATAGCCCAGTGTTTGATCTAGTTACACTATACCTTTCGTGGTTTGTAAAATTACAATAATAGTTTATAGTTAAATTAATTTGGGGTCTAATTATAATACTTCAATGTATATATTAAATTTTCAGAGGATCTAATTATATTAGTACACACAAATCATTAAGTTTTTCGTCAATTGAACTAACAATAAGAATTGTTATTGTAATTTCTTAAACTATAAAGATATTTTTGTTATTAGATAGAATATCGGGGTGTTTAAGTAATTAGACAATCTTTATTGGGATAAATATATTGGCTATGCGTGTAGGATTGTTTTCGGTTAAAAAAAGAATATTCTAGAATTATTTTGGTGAGGCATAAGTAGTTTTTAGAAGATGTAACTATTTCTTATGTAACTGGTGACAATAATTATTCTTGAAGCGTAAAACACTAAAATAATATGTGCATATTTAATTTAGGGATAATTACCACATCGCTAAATAAAGTTTATTTAATTACCAAAACACCGGTGACGTTTGTTAATTATTATTGCACTCCTTACCTTTAATTTAATTAATGAATAATTATAATTATATTATCTAAAAATTTTGAAATATTACAAGCAGATCTCTCAGATAAAGAGAGTAATCGTAATTATGCGTCAGCGTGGAAGGTGTAATTATAATTATGAGTCAACTGAATTAAAAATAAAAAGTGTAATAATAATTAGGGTTAATTACATCCTACTACCCTCTACGATTATGAAATTACCAAATACTATCCTCATAGTTTGAAAATTACAAATTAGCCCTCATAAGTTTATAAAATTACCAAATCATTCATTTTATTAGGTTTTTTGACAAAAAAACTAATGACATTCTTCAATTTTAGTATCTAAAATCAGTAGTTTCACAATAGTCAAATACAAAAATATAATGGGTAGTTAGTGCAATGGGAAAATTGGAGAATATCAGTAGTTTTGAGCAAAAAAATCTAACGAAATGGATGATTTGGTAATTTCACAAATTTATGGGGGGTTAATTTATAATTTTTAAACCATGAGGGTAGTACTTGGTAATTTCATAATCTTAAAGGATAGTAGGATGCAATTAACCCCAATAATTATTCATACTTTAGAAAATGTTTTAATAATTATCTAAATTCCGGGTGGTGTTGAAGTAATTATCCCTTTAGCTTGTGATTGACTTTAGTTACCTAACATTGTCTAACTGTAATAAAGTTTTGGGATAATTACATCAAGCAATCCAAACT
>JACFYI010003651.1:858237-873534 GCA_014898755.1 Handroanthus guayacan
CAGCACCGCAACCGCCGTCGGTTCAGAGGACCGACGACGGAATTGAGGAGACAAGGCCGCAAATCAAAGCGGCGATGGAGGTGGAGGAGAGCAAAGGCAACAACGGTCGCACCACCGCTAGTCCAGACACGCCGCTCTCTTTCTCGCCTAGTGAATCTGATGAGAAGTCCACGCATTCTTCTAAGAAAACTTCCAGGAAAAGAGTATGTATTTCCTTCAAACTCTGTTTTACTTTAATTCCACAATTTTATTTTTCTTTTTAGTTGAAATTAAAAAAATGAAAATAAAAAAGGGAAAAAACTTTTTTCCAACTGTTTTGTATTTATAATTTATCATTTATTATTTTTTTTAGTTTTCTTCAGAATTTTGTTTTCCTTCATTAATTTTAGCCATTTTCACATTCCCCTTGTTTTTTTTCACTGTTTTAACTGTAAACAACGCCACTTTTACCGTAGGTTTTTATTATTTACAGTTTTTCGTTTTTATTTTTTAATTTTTGTGTTATTGATCTGCAGTCAAAGGAAGAGTATATGGATATGATTGAAGGATTAACTCAGCGCAAGGAGTTGCTTACAGGGGTGAGTTTGTAATTTCATTGTCATTAACAGAATTGTTTTTTCTTGATTTTCCCCCACATTATCTTATCTTTTTTTCTTTATAGTAATAGCACTACTGTTCTATTCCACTTGGGTTGCTTCTTAGCCTTAGGTCTTTTTTTTTTCCCCTTTTTTTTCAATTAAAATTTAAACAGGAGATAGAAAATGTGAAGAAATATTACAAGAAGTTGAAGGCTTATAATTCAAAATTGAAAGCAAAGAAACAAGAGGTATAATATCATGATTATAATTATATTTACCTTATATGGTTAATTTAATTTTTATTTCAACTTTTTACCATTTTATTTATGATGAGAATCTTGTTTTATTTAGTTACCTTTGGTATATTTATACAGATGCTAAATTCTTGCCCAAGAAAGGAAGAGCCCCAAATGGAAAGGATAAATCTTGGAATGGAATTAACCCAACATTATCGCATCGACATGGTGCATCATCAACAGCCGTCCATTGCAGATCCAACGGCGCGGAATTTTCCATATCCATACGGCCCAATCACAGCCCAGTTTTTCCCATCCATTAATGGGCTTGGATCTGTCAACCAAGTGGGCCCATTGGGGTTTGATCTTAACATTCCAGCTGAAGAAGCTTTTGGAGAGGAACCATCCCAGCCGTTGGATTTGAACATGGCCCTTGCTGATCAACGAGCCAGGTGCGCTGAAGCTAGGAGGAAGAGAAGAGGAATACTCAAGATTAAGGCAATGAGGAATGCTTGTGGTATAAAATTGCCAACAAGCATATAATAATTAAATCCTTATATTATGGCATTTTTATATCACAGTAACTACTTGTTACAAAATGTAGGATGAGGTATTTTTTTCTTTTTGAATGAAGAATCGATATTGTTTCTAACTATCCTTAGGGACTTGACCTCGCGTCGGATCTGTTCGCAAAATGTAGGATGGAATATTCTTTGTGCTTTAGGCAACGTTTTGTTTTTAGATTGGTGAAATTTTGTTGTTTAATTGTACATTAGCATGATATTAAATGGACTTTTATGGGCTTACTTATGGAAATTTCATTTTTGTTACATTTTTATTTAATTTCCTTTGGATTTTTTTTTTTTTGGTAAGATAATTTCCTTTGGTTTTCATTTAGAAAATATTATTATTTCTTATAAGGGAAGCTGGTGTGATATTCTCTCAAGAGTCATCATAATTTTCTAAACATGGTGATAAAGAGGCTTATCTGTCAGACAGCAGTATCTTCATATACATTGCTGCATAAAGATGCTATTGACTAGGGCAAGTCAAGATATTGCATCCTTTTAAAGCATTATTCTTTTTAACTTTAATGTGTGGTGTCGGCGTAAGGACAAGGAATAAATTTTGGAAGAAAATAAAAACTGAGGGCGGATGAAATTGGTTGTCATCTCTTTCAATAATTTATATATACAGTTTAAGATTATGAAATTAGCAAAAATTTTGCGTTATATTATTTAATTCAATTAACTGAAAGTTGAACAACTAGTATATTATGTTTCTGTAAATAAATATTGTATTTTTTATTCAATAAACACAACCTCATTTTATTTGTTTCTCTCTCTCTCTCTCGCTCTCTCTCAATGTGATCTTCCAATTGATAAAATTTGTGTGCGTTTTACTTTTATCAATTAGGAATAGCAATTTTGCTCATTTAAGCGAGTGTCCACACAGATTTATCTGTTTATGATAAGTACAAGAGGCAAATTGTACTCGCGAGGATGAAAATGAATTCTTTTGCCTCCCTGTTCATTATACGAGGTGGGGACGAGTATTTTAGTCCTCGCTTCCGCACGTACGAGATATCAACAATATATTTATAATTACTAATATGCCCATACATATGCGTATATTAAAGGAACCTAAATCCTGATCTTAGCTTTTTCCCCATAACCTACACTACTACGTGTTTGACATTTACAACGACAGTCAACAAAAGGGTCTTTTCTTTGAATTTTGGTATTTTATCAATTAAAGGTTGACGCAACATAATATTTTTAAGATATCATGCTTGTTAATTATGTTAAACTCTTTTTTTTGTTATTATTAAAATTATTTTATTACCATGTGGTTGAAAATTAATTAAATGCTTGACCTGTAGTTTTCAAAATTTAAATTAAAATATTTTTTAAAGCAATTAAAAATATTTTAATTTGTTAATGGGCACCTGAAATATTCGCAAAGATTCAATTCCTCGCGATGGATGCCTATTTTCCATCGCCGCATGTAATGAGATGGGGATAGGAATCAAATTTTCTTTGTGGGCACAGGGAGGCACTCCCTGTATTTGCTTCACCTCGCTGACATTCCATAGTATTGATCCTGTTCTCTCTATTATGTTACTTGTATTAGCCCTATTGTATCTCCATGAAGAGCAAAGTTTTTGAATCTACCTGAGAACTCCTAGAGTTTTTTAACAAATTTGCTTCTAGTTTTTTGTTTGCATCGCTCAAAAGTACAAAAATACTCAAGCTTGAAGTAGCACTTATAACAAATTATGCAAGCACATAATATATATATATATATATATATTTTGGTTAAAAGTTGGAAAAATATATATTATAATTAAAAGCGTTTGGTGTTCGAAAATCAAGAATTAATTCACTATAATCCAAGAAAAAATGTGTTTCAAATTCCAGGTTTTACTTTGCTTTTCCATTTTCTTATTCCTTATTTTATTATGAATAGCTTATAATATTTCATAAATAACCCCAAGGCTACTTACAAAGTTATAGATTTTTGTTGATTATTTTAGAGAACTTATAAAGTGCTTTTAATATTTAGTTACAAATATCGTTTAAGAGATTTTCGAGGGACTTCTAGATTGATGTACACTCTTGTAGAAAAAATGTAGAATTTCCTAAAATAGGAATTCTGGAAGAGTATTTTAGACTATTCAGTTAAAAAGATCTTCACCATCCATTTAAAGGAATGGGTAGTAGCTAGTGATTTCTCATTTGTAAACCATTCAACTATTTTTAAAGTTACGCATTCTAACACTCTCTCTTCAAAGTTCTCGACAACTTATTTCACATACAAACACTTCAATGTAGGACAAACTTAGCAAGCAAGCAAGGGGCGTTGTATGACAGATTAATGTGTCTTAACTGGTGATATAGGAAATCTAATGAAACTGCACATTTAGGAGCAACATATAGATTTTAATTTTAAAGCTATTTTGCTTTTAAATTTGAATGAGGAATATAAGTAAATGATGATGTAACAGTTTTATCCTAACTACCAAAGAGAAAAGATATTCATTTAATTAGTAATAAATTATCTAAGTAGTTACTGGCAAATAAAAAAAATTGGGCTATTTATTAACAACTTATCTAGAGTTTATAAATGCTAGAACTCTTATTATAAATAAGAAGTAAATAGCTCTACAAATATCATAAATAATTATCTAGATAATAATTTATGCCATTAAAAGCATATTTTTCTACTAGAATATTTATAAACCATTAAAATAGATTACGTTTGATCTTGAATTAATTATTACATATTTATATCTTTTAATAAAGTGTAAGGCCTCATTTGATATGACTTCATTTGTTTTTTCTAAAATATCCTTAATGATAACTTACACTAATAACTACCCATAACTCATCAAATTTTTTTATACAAATTATGTATATAATTTTATTATATATATTAACTGTATTTTAATTACTAAATGTACACAATATAAATTATATTTTAGTATGTAAATTATATTTTTTTTTGTTTTATGCACACGCATCGAGTGTGCGTCAAAAGCTAGTTTTAATAAATCTTTAACTTCTCTTAAATAAGGATGAATAACCAACTAATCACTAATAATTTTTCAAATTATCCAAAATCTTTGGATGAAGTAACATCAAACTCCCTTTAAAATATCATTTACAAAAGTCATGAAAAGTTAAAAATTTTAAAGAATTGAAAATTAATTTGAACTAGATATATAATTATATATTCCATAGCGTAAGGCTCAGGCAATCTAGCTCTGCCCAATATTGGCCCAATATTGTTAGGGTTTCCAAAGCAATACCACCTATATAAACTTGACATCCCCCATCGTCACCTCTGAAAATGTTTTTTAGTGGTCAAATACTATATTAATCCTTCTTCCTCTTTTTCTGTTTCTCTCCAATATTATGATTATATTACTGCAACTTGAAGTTTTTATTTTGTTTTTCCGTATTTTGCACTAAATCTGGTGAATATAATTATTTGAATTGGGGCAACTTGATGATGCAAATGACGAAATTGACCATCGGATTCAGAAGCTCGTGCTTCATGGAGCCGAGCGATGTTTCTTTCTATTACTTCCATGACTCTGATGCATTGTCGTGCCCTTGAGATATATATATATATATATTTATATTAAGAAAATTGAGCATATATAAATTAGTTTCCTTTTAATTCTAATTTTTTCTTTTTTTATTTTCTGTATGACCATTTTCAAGAGTCCATTTTTTCTGGGCAAAAGCTTATCAGAATTGCTTTCCGAAACTGATTCTTTATATGGTTTGCTGAGAATTAGTAAATAAATTTTAAAGAATTATACTCTGAATAATAATGTAACATTAATAGAATTTTGAAATGCCAGAGTGTGTTAAAAGACTTTTAAAAAAGAAAAAGAAAAAAAATCCCAGAACGTTGAGTAATATTGATTATCGGTGAGATAATACGGTGACTCAATTAATATGCAAAAATTTCCTTTGATAAATACTGTATGTAAATTTGTTCTGAAAAAATTTGAATAAAATATGCATATAAAATAATTTTATTCAAAAAAATTATAGGATTTAATTTTGCTTACCCAGTCATTGCCCAAGTTACAAATTCTAATTAATCATATTTAGCAAGGAGTAAATCGGCAATGATATCAATTATTTGTTAATTCTAGGACTCTGCACCTCTTGACATCACCATGAAGTTTAGATAATTATTATCACATCCCTAGCTCCTAATTTCACATAATTACAATTATAACCCTTGATTTAATGTATAACTATAAATTATACCCCTTATCTAAAGAGATTTGCTTGTAATATTTCAGGATTTCTAAGGGATATAATTATAATTATCCATCGAAATTTCCAAGGGATATAATTATAATTATTCATCAATTAAAATAATAATAAGCGATGTAATAGAAATGCTCCAAATTTCATGATGTATTTTGATAATTATATAAAACCCATGAGGTATTGAGGTAGTCATCCCTTAGTTTCACATGAGCCCGTGTATAATGCAGCAGGCTATACACCTGATATTTGCAACTGATACAGATCTCTTCACAAAAGGTCTTGCAAAAGGTCCAATGGCTGAAAAGAAATTTCCAACAGTACTGATATTGGCGTAACTGATATAGTTATACACGGTTACTAAACCAAACAATTCAAAACAATACCAGCAGTACTGATACAAAACAAATGCACAAATCATACTGACGACAAGAGCCAGTGAGCTAGCAAGTTTAGCTCAATATCAAAGAAACAAGAAACAAAAACAATTATTTGATAGTATTAGTGATATAGTAAGACCCCTGATCATAGAGTCTTTTTAGCTCTCATATTGCTCTTCTTCACCCTCTTCATCATATTCTTCTTCATCTGCAGTGGCATCCTGGTACTGCTGGTACTCTGCCACCAGATCATTCATGTTGCTCTCAGCTTCTGTGAACTCCATTTCATCCATGCCTTCCCCAGTGTACCAGTGCAAGAAAGCCTTGCGCCTGAACATGGCCGTGAACTGTTCGCTCACTCTCCTGAACATTTCCTGAATTGATGTCGAATTTCCAATGAATGTAGATGACATCTTAAGGCCCGTTGGTGGAATATCACACACACTAGATTTCACATTGTTTGGGATCCACTCAACAAAGTAGGACGAGTTCTTGTTTTGCACGTTGAGCATCTGTTCATCCACTTCTTTGGTGCTCATTTTCCCCCGGAACATGGCAGAGGCCGTCAGATAGCGTCCGTGGCGAGGATCAGCAGCGCACATCATGTTCTTTGCATCCCACATTTGCTGAGTTAGCTCCGGGACGGTGAGCGAGATGTAATGCTGTGATCCACGGGAGGTGAGTGGAGCAAAACCCACCATGAAGAAATGAAGTCTCGGGAATGGTATCAAGTTCACAGCCAGCTTCCTCAGGTCGGAATTCAGCTGGCCAGGGAATCTTAAACAACAGGTTACTCCACTCATGGTTGCAGAGATCAAGTGGTTCAAATCACCAACTGAAAACAAAATGATAAAAGATTACATCACAATCGTCGAGCTAATTCATATTATCTTGATGTAAATGATTTAAGTACTCACAGCTTGGAGTGGTGAGTTTCAAAGTCCTGAAACAGATGTCATAAAGTGCTTCATTGTCAAGGACCATGCATTCATCTGCATTCTCCACCAACTGATGCACTGAAAGTGTAGCATTATAGGGTTCAACAACAGTGTCAGAGACCTTTGGTGAAGGGAAAACAGAGAATGTGAGCATCATTCTGTCTGGGTATTCCTCTCTGATCTTTGAAATCAAGAGGGTACCCATGCCAGAACCTGTGCCTCCTCCAAGCGAGTGGCATACCTGGAATCCTGGCCAAGAGAAACAAATTGCAAAATGTCACTTCATATTGCAATTATGATCAGTGATCAGTTCTACCGATCAAAAAAATAATCAGTGATCAGTACGGATCCTTTTAGCAGTAATATTGGAGAATCTATAGGTGCACAGTAATAGAATGGAATGAATTAACAACCGCAACAATTCCTCAAAATGAGGACGAAAATGTTAATAATATAAAAGAATCCGAAAGAGAACCAGGAATAATGCTTCATCATAAAAGAACTCAAAACTTATGAACATAGCATATAGACGAGGCAAAAAAAAGAGAACAGTATAATTAACAGACAAAACATGCATATTCACAATTCAAGTTCTGTTATGATGCAATACAATTTGAATTTCAATAAGTAAAAATTGCAGAGGAAACGTTTCTCGGATTCTTAAAACAAAAGGTCATCTATTCATTGCGCACCTTCAAAGATTGTGCACTTCACTCAGCTGCATTATTGGCGAAAATAAATTTCAATTAGAAACCGTACACTCCAGATATTTAGTTATATTAACAACCTTTTGCATACAATCTTTCTGCATTGCCAAATAAATTACCAACTGATAACCTGTTGAATGAGGAAGATAGTGAAACAATAATTCAAAAGATCGATCATGACAGTCATATTTATTGATTAAATTTGCAAAAGAGCAATGATGAGGCAGTGAAATGGGTTCAACTCCCAAGGCAAAGGTTGTCCTCATTTTGATTCGACGGCATCTAAAAATCATAATACACATATAAATCAAAATCATATACTACATCTCATCAAATCCAAATCTGAATCGCTACCTGTAAAATAACATTATATATAAAAAATCATCAACCATTTCCAATGCTAAGAACACCATAATAAGACATGCGCATAAATATACTGCTGTACCTATAAGAAAACGAACTATGTCAATTATAAATAACCAACCAAACCACGAAGAAACTCATCCGAACCTTGCAGACAATCACAATTTTCTGCCTCCTTCCTAACCACATCCAGCACCGAATCAATCAGCTCCGCGCCCTCAGTGTAATGTCCTTTGGCCCAATTATTCCCGGCACCGGACTGCCCGAACACAAAGTTATCGGGTCGGAAGATCTGTCCATAAGGCCCAGTTCTGATAGCATCCATGGTTCCAGGCTCCAGATCCATTAGCACGGCCCGCGGCACGTATCTCCCACCAGACGCCTCGTTGAAATACACATTAATCCGCTCCAGCTGCGTTTCTGAGGATCCATCTCCCTTGTATCTCCCCGTCGGATCGACCCCGTGCTCGTCACAGATCACTTCCCAGAATTTTGACCCGATTTGGTTCCCGCATTGCCCTCCCTGAACGTGAAGAATTTCCCTCATTTTTCTGCACTTCTCGTGTTCTTCTCACAGCGTGTTTTGGGTAATAATTGCGAAATGTTAATGACTGTGGAAAATGTAGGCAGATAAGACAGAGAGAGGGAAAATGAGAGAGAGGGAAGTTAAGATGGAGGACGACAGATATTTGAAGAGTCCCGTCTTTTCCTCCCCAATATCCGAATTGATCAGGTTCATACGAAAAGCGTGCTTGTAAAAAGAAATCTGTTACGTCGTGTTATTATGAATCCAATTATTGGTTTTCGGTGGAACTGCAGAGAAATTGGAGGGAATGGTGGGACAGTTGGCAGTGGGCCCCGAAGGGCAAAAAGGTAAAACAGTATGAAATGAAAACCCTAATTTCACGATGGTTTCCCCTTTAAATAATGTTGCCTTCATTTTTACCTGACATTCAGCTCGTGAAAGCAAACAGATTTCTTCACAGACTTTGCTCTCCGCAAATCTTCACTCTTCAGTCGTCTTATGGGTCGATTATTTTGAATTATATGCATCTGTAAGAATAAATTTGTATTATTTTATCTGTCTTTAGATCAAATTGTTTATATTTCTCATTATTATTTGAAACCGAAGGATGAATTTGGATTAAAATATCTCACGACGGTCGTCTGAGGCACGATCAGTGTCTTCTCTGATGTACTGAATCCAATACTTCTGATGGAATTTTACCTCTTTGTACTTGTATTTTTTTCTTTTATTTTTTAATAACTGGTTTTCGATTTTAATGGAGTTAGCATTATGAGGATGAATACGAAATTATTCCGATCAATTCATGAAAGGAATATCATACCTCCTACTCATTCTGAATGCTTACTGCTCTTTCATTCATATATAAATAATGAAATAATTTATCTATATTTGGAACTATTTCCCATTATCAAATCTTTGTTTATATTTTTCTTTTATTTCCTTTAGTTATTTATCTTGGAAAGTAAATTTATTTTTACGTTGTTTATGTTTACATTTATCTGGAGTGGGGCTGACATTTTATACAGATTGACAGAGTGAGGATATACTCTAGAGGCGATCAGCTGCTGATCCTTGATATCTTCTATTTATAATGCACAAGTCTTTTTCGTTCCTAGTGCTCTGGATAGAAATTATTAGAAGTAAACAGAAATTATTGAAGGAAGCTGAATTTGTAAGGTGTTATTTGCTGGTGTGCATACACATTGAAAAGTGAGAGTTTTTTCAGTCTAAATTCCAAGCCCGCAATCAGCTCACAAATATGGGTTAAAGTCGCATGAAATTCTTAAGAGCCTATAATAATTATCTTCAAACCGTGTGTATTTTTAATTAATTTATTTCAGTAATATTTTTTTATTAATTTTATTAATTCCACTGGTTTAAACTTTAATATTTGTCATCAATGTTATGTTAGTCTACACTATGTACAAACACCCGAATTCTGTTGGTTTGTTTTCAAACAAAAATAATATTCATTATATAACTTGCAATCCATTATTTATATTACAATAATATCAAAAGTAGGTGATTATTTTGTTTTATTTTCTAAAAACTTAATGACACAAAATTTTGTTTTATTGTACTATAAAAATTTAATCCGCGCGAGGAGTGTCAAGTTGCCTCTTTTTGTTTCCCTTTTTTTCTACCCCTTTTTGGGTGAGATGTCGAATTGCTAGTTTTATATAATATAATATAATTTAGGAATGTGGTTTTACAAAATGAGATCGATTTTTGGGCTCAAATACTCAGGCCCACCGCCCAATTGAACTTGAACGAATAAAGCTCAGGGAAAAATTATGTAGGAAACAATAGCCCAAATGATCAACTCAGATGGCCCACAAATTGCTTAAATATCAATCAATATATGATGAATAAGTTAAAAGGGGGCAGCTGGCGTCCCGAATGAAAATGAGGTTACTTGTCCTATGTTTTTGTCCTCAGCAGGATGTGATAATTTCTAAATTACACACCCGCAAGCCTGTAAATATTAGAGTTTTGGCTATTAATTAAATATCTTTCGTTGCGATGATTCAATATTTTATAGCATTGACAATGTTTTTCTTTGATTTATTTAAATATCAAATGAGTTTTGTGGAATATGTTTCGTGGGATAAGGTTTGTTATTAAAATGTTTGTCTTTTGGTGCCAAAAAGTCTAAACATTCTTTATAGTGTCTTGATATTTTGAATGGGGCTTTTTCGACATATTAAAACTGACAAATTTGAGGTGAAATTAAATTTGGAACCCAAAGAAAGTGAAAAAATCAATTAATTTTGGGACCCGAAATTTCTAGTGAATTCTTTGTTTTGCTAAGTCAATAAATCCTCATCACACGTGTCCATATCCTCCCCAATAATTTGCAACCCCCGCGCCAATAAAAACGTCTGCAGTCTACAACACGTACCACAAGGAATCAAATCGACTGCCTGCCATGTCAAACCCTAGAGTCTTCTTCGACATCACCGTAGGCGGCGAACCCGCCGGCCGCATCGTGATGGAACTCTTCGCCGATACGACTCCACGCACGGCGGAGAACTTCCGCGCTCTATGCACCGGCGAGAAGGGCATCGGCCGCAGCGGCAAACCTCTCCACTACAAGGGCTCCGCCTTTCACCGCGTGATCCCGGGATTCATGTGCCAGGGAGGCGACTTCACCGCCGGAAACGGCACCGGAGGAGAATCAATCTACGGCGCGAAGTTTGCCGACGAGAATTTCATCAAAAAGCACACAGGGCCCGGTATTCTGTCGATGGCGAACGCAGGCCCGAATACAAATGGATCGCAGTTCTTCATCTGCACAGCCAAAACAGAGTGGCTCGACGGAAAGCACGTGGTGTTTGGCCAGGTGGTTGAGGGGCTCGACGTGCTGAAGGCTATTGAGAAGGTGGGTTCGTCTTCGGGCCGGACTTCGAGGCCCGTTGTGATTGCTGATTGCGGTCAGCTGTCATAAGCTTATGGTTATATAGTATGAATAAATTACTTTTGTCTGTGTAATTCTCCATTATTAAACCTCTTGTACTTTGCTTATCATTAAAACTAAGATTGCCTGTATTAATGTTAAATCAGTATGTGGCAATTTTGTATTTCCAGTACGGTTGATATGCCTGAGAAGATAATTCTAGATCTGTTGTTGTGTTTATGAATCATAATCCGGAGCAGTAATCACAGCGTAAAAATATTTTAGTGAGAGTATTGAGGGAAGCCGAAGGGTGAAAAAGGACTGATTTTGGATATCAAATATAGGAGAAAATGATTCGAGATAGGCTGGCAGATGAGAAAATTTTTCAAGTTCAGTTCGAATCGAGTGATAATTGTTGGGTGTAGCTCAGCGATTTTGTGAGCCAAAATCATTGAGCTCAAGGGTTCACTGACCATACTAGATACACCTCAATTAATTTTTTTAATAACTATTATAAATAATAACTTAATTCGAAAGAATTGAACGAGGAGCCATATGAGGTGAAAATCTCATGTATGGTTCTAGTCTCTTAACGCCTTCTTTTTTCTTTTCGTCGGAGTTATTTAACAAAAACTTGCTGGGGTAAGGAAGAAGGGGAACCAGCACACTTGGAGAGTGCAGTACAAGTGTACAACGGAGAGTTGTATGCTGCGTTCGGGAAGGATGAATCGCTCCCGAAAAGGAATTTATTGATTCTCTTTCAAGGACTGTAGGTGCGATAATTTACTTCACGGGCAAGGTCTTTGGTTCAAGTCCAGGAGAGATCCATGAATTGGGATCCTGATGCATATGGATACAAATGGTCCAATGGGAGCAAGAATTTCCAGGAATATTTGGATCCTGTTCTGTCATCTGGCTTATGTTCTTCATGTAGCATTCAGACCAAATGACTCTATGAAATTACGTCGATACTTTCAGATATTATGAGTAACGTAGGAGACATCTCTATTTTTCCCCTGGGGAATCTTTAGAATTCCCACTGCTTAACTATTATTTATCGATAATTATTTATAGTTTAAACTTATTTTCTGATAATAATAATAATAACAGTGACAATAATAACAATATTTGATAATAAATATTGCTTATTTTTCGTTTCAATGAGTATTTTACTCTCTCTATTTATAAATATACAACCGTTATTAGTCTAACTTAATTGTTTATGGAAATAATAATTTATTAATTTGTATTATTATCGACAAATTTTAATATTTAAAAAGTATAAAAATAGAAACTTCGAGAGCCAAGTGACATGCCCATGAAAATCTATGGCGGAAACTAAGCACAGCTCAATAATAAACTCGAGCTCAAAAATTTGAGTCTAAGTCCAGGGACATATAGGGGTGGGTTTTACTATTGTTTGAGTTCGCCCTGTAAGGTGTGTCAATATTTTATCATTCATCCTTGCGCAATTTAGGGTCGACAAAGGGGCATATGCGAATGGGTTTTATTGTTATCTAAATCCATTCTGTGATATTTTTTAAGTGTGAATTTATATTTATCCGTCTCTAAATGTTTTCTGGTGTTTCATGAGAGAGGGACATGCCAGAGAAAGATTGTGAAAAAAATGGGTAGGCCTTTTTGAGCATTCAAGTCTCTCCCTCGTTTAAAGAAAGGCCTCTCTCCGAGCTCGATAGTGAATCAGCATTCGTCCAACTATTTAGGTCCTAAAAAAGAAGTGAGGATTGAAATTTAGTATTGAATGGACGCCCTAGTTGTGGGATAGAAAGCTTTTTTCAAGTCACTCAATAATATTATGTATAGTATATTTGATTATTGTATGTATAAGTATAACATACATTTTATAGTATATATATATGTCGAATGGAATGGATGCTGTTTATTCTAAAATCAAGCTTGCTCACCCGTAGGAAAAAAGAGTGGGGGCAATGGTGCAGGGGCAAGTTAGATACTCATCGATAAGATTTAAATTATCATTTTCATCCGGTCTTAAATAAAATTACGTAATTTTTAAATTTATGAATCAACACAACTCATCTTACATGTCGATTCAGAATCAGTGAACTGTTGTAGAATATTTTCTAGTTTCTAGTATGATCCACGGGCTCTTGGGCTTTTGAAATCGTCCATTTCATAGCAATTGGGCAAAATGTTTTGTCCAACTGATAAGAAAAGGCCTTGAGTCTTATTTTCTTTAATTCTGGCCCCAAGTCAATCACTAATCCATCATTGTTGAGCGATGGGAGTACATCAGATATTTTCATGATTTGTTATTTTCTTTTTAAAAGTGAAAAGTTTCGTGATTCCTTAAACAAAACCCAAAGTTTCGTGTACAAGAACAAAGGCAGCGGCAAATATTTATTCTATATATTAACTGCAAATCTATGTACTAACTACAAAGTGTGAGTGTCAACAAGGGTGTGCTTTTGCTGTAAAATGAAATCCCGTTCTCTCTCTCTCTTGAGAGTGTAGAACTTCCCCTGGTGGATCCTCCGTCCCTGCCCCTGTTGCCCTTCCTTTCTTCCTCGCTATCTCCACTCACACCATCTCCATCTTCCCCTTCTGTGTAGCCCTGAGTTCTGCACTGCCTCTCTCAGTTCCATAGCCATGGAAAAAGCTAACCCTCTTTTGGATATTATCCAGCAAACCTCCAGCCTTAAATGTTCTGATAACCCCACCCCCATTAATGAGACCCACATGAACAATTTCACCATCATTGCGAAGGTCATTACTGATAAAACCTTTAATAGTGGAGCCACCAAAACTGCTTTGTCCTGTGCATGGGGCCTTAAACAAAACCCAACCACCAACACCATTGACCATAACCTATTGGCCTTTGTCCTTGAAGACCAAAACAGCTTCAATAGAATCCTGAACCAAACCTGGAACTTCAGAAGAAACCACGTCCTTACCAAACATTGGCCTATTGATAAAGCTCTGCATGAAGTAAGCTTCGACCTTACTTCATTCTGGATTCAAGTCTGCAATATTCCAGTGTTATTCATGAATATCTCCACTGCTAAAATGATCGGGGACATGGTGGGTTCTTTTATCAAAACAGATCTCCCAACTAATGGCCACCGCTGGAGGAAAGCGCTGAGGATCAAAGTGGAAGTGAATATCCATAAGCCCTTGGTAGACCATGTTGATATCTCACTCGGAGACAGGCCTCCTGCGAGATTGGAAGTTAGGTTCGAACGTCTTGGAGATTTGTGTTTTGCATGTGGGAGATTAGGACATAAGTTTGATACCTGTGCTGAAACTTCCCTTGATGATTTTGGGAAATCGAAACTGACTTACGGGGATTGGATCCATGTGGAAAATCCGAATATTGCCAACCCACATGTCGCCGATTTTTTTGCTGGAGAAGAGAATCGCTCACCCTCCTGCCGGAATGCTAATCTGAAACTTAACACAAAAATCGAGAAAGAGCTCTGCAACAGACGACAGCTGGCCTGTGCAGACAAATCCCATGCCTTGGCCTCGTTGACTGATCCTTGGTCCGGCAAAAAATTGCTTTCCGTACAAGCCACATCAGAAGAAAGGTCTTATAGCACTAGTGAGGCATTTAATGCCCCTGAACCTCTGACCCAACCTACTTCAGAATTTCCGACCGTTGTGCAACCTAGCACCCCCACTGATAAACCTCTCGATAACCTCATCCCATGCAAACCTGTAAACTGTACTTCCTCTGGCCCATTGCTTGGTGATAATTGGCCTTCAATTCCAAGGCCCAACAAAAGTATTGTGGATACAACTAAAGTTTGGGCCCATCTCAATATCTCCCCTATGGACCCAATTATCCCAAAAATGGCCCACGTCATTGAAACCAACCTTTCACTTAAAAGAGCTTTTG
>JACFYI010003651.1:877692-904611 GCA_014898755.1 Handroanthus guayacan
GGTAGACCTGGGAAAGATAGACACGACATTCTCCAATGGGTGACTTCTGAAACCGGTTTACACCTTGCTGCCCAAAAAGAAAAAAGAATTCATGCTATCAAACTCTCTGCCGGGAAATAGTGGACCAAACCACCGCTTGGGTGGATTAAAGCTAATACAGATGCGGCATTTCGTGAGGGTGTGGCTTCTATTGCGGTCGTTTGCCGGAATCACAATGGATCAATTGTTTTTGCTGCAACCAAGCAAATCCTCTGTTATGATGCTACTGCTGCCGAAGCCGCCACTGTTCTTGAGGCTGTTTCATTCCTTGACCAATTCAACATCGCGAAGGCTGTCATTGAGAGTGATTGTTTGAGTGTTGTGCATATGGTACTTAAGTCGGATGTCATCTTGGAATGGGCCTCGGAGCCTTTTATTGTGCGTGCTTGCGCTTTCTGGGCTAAGTGGCCTAGATGGCGGTTTCTTTTTGTCCCTCGTTTGTTAAACTGTGCTGCCCATAATCTTGCTCATTGGGCTTCTATTTTGTCTCGATTTGGAGTTTGTAATCCGGATGACCTCCCCTTAGCTGTTTTTTGTGATGGAGGTTTCCCTATTGTTGACTGTTGGTTTGGTTCTTATTAATGTTCGTTTTCATAAAAAAACAAACTACAAAGTGTGAGTGTCATTGATTTTCTTTTTTCTTTTTCCCCCTTCTTTCCAATAATTTGTTAACGGTATGATTTTGAGTGTATTAAACTAATCGAACTTAAATAAAAAAATAAAAATGTTTTTATTTTCTTTCTCTCTTTCTTGCATATTACTCTTCTTTTTCTTCTTTTTTTTTTCTCTTTATTCCTTTTCAATTATATTATCTCTTCACTCTCTAACTCTACCCGCTTAAAGATATAACATCATATAAAAATAAAATATTATAAATTTTACTTACATATATGAAAATTTATTCATACATCAAGTCTGTTTCGAATACTTATTGTGATCATAAAAGACAAATAGTGGCATATTAATACTCAATGAACAAGAATTTTTATTCTCAATTAGTAAAAAGTCAAAAACGCCACGTTATTGTATAATATTATCTCTAAAGTTGTACAATATATAGTGTATGAAATCTCTAAGCAGTTATTTTAGTATATTTTTGAATAAGTAAACATACTTTAAAATATAATTATGTGGTAGTTTCTAAATATTATGTTTAATAAAATGTTTCATTTACTCTTTTAATATTTATTTTCTCTTTTATATTTTTTCCAATTATATTCTGTTTCTGTCAAATTTTATTCTCTCCAAATTTATTTTGCAAATGTATTATTCTATGTAATAAATATAAGGAAAAATATTTAAAATATTAAAAAAATTGATAATATATTTTTACATAAATAAATACTTTTAATTTTATTTAATAAAAATTATATGCACACGCATCGAGTATGCTATAAAACGAGTGGTAATAACCGTGAATACCAATTGTGGGACTTGTATTTTTAATTTTCAATAGAAATGTTTTACTATAAAAAAATAAAAGTTTCGGAAAAAAAGGCAACAACCAATAGGAAGCGGCCACGATAGGACGACAGCTATGCCACACCCTCACAGTCACGGCATCATAAAATCTAAAATCTTTAGAAAATTGACACCTTCACTATTTGCAATTCCTCTGACCGTTTCAATTCAAAAGGACAAAAGTGGGTCCTCTGTCTGACTGATGTAATTGCTTGGGACTACTAAATGACATTTTTGCCCTTGAAATTTTTTTATTTTTTATTTTTCTTTCTTTCTTTCTTTCTTTCCCTTTTATGTGGCTTTATTTGGGATATATAATAATGATGATTAATTTAATGCAATTGCCAAAAGTCAAATCATTTGTGTTACTTTGGCAACTTCTCTTTGCATTAAGTACATTTCAATAATTGTCAATTGACCACAACAAATTGAAATACACTATTCAGTAATTCATCTACTTACTCGAATTAATCTCATGCTTAGAGCATAATCTTTATTTTGTGAAAGAATAATGAAAATGTAGAAGGTATTTGGCATCATTTTTTACAGCAGCTTTTAGTTTTTTACTTTTAGCAGAGACAATTTGCGTTAAATTTGGCTGGAATTTAAAAGCACTTCATAAGTTACTTTTGAATTTTGTTTATGTTTTTCCTTCAAACGGCTTTGATAAACTTATAAAAAAAATTAATGTCTTCAACAAATATCCACCATGGACTTTCTTATATTTTTTTTGCTTTTAATTTCGAATACCTTCATTTCAACCTTTTTAAATAAAATCCATTCTCTTTAAAGCAAATGAATTATATACAATCTTATATCTATATCTCAAATTCATAAAATTCAAAAACACCCAATGTTAACAAAATTCAAATATAGAACTTTTTAATTTCGATTCAATAAGACATTATTTTTTTGAGACAAGACAAGATATTATTAGCAAAATGGCATTTTATATATTACTCATAACAAAATTTTTCTACTATACTCTCTCATTTTGAAAAGTAAAAGGACAACCATAGCAGACAAGTAGCCTTAGATTAATTTATTACTAATCAAACAAGTAAAAAGAAGGACAACAAACAAAAGTTTAGTCAACTTAAAATATGATTATAGTATTAATAAATGATGACAAGCTAAATTACGTGGCCATTACTCCACCCGGTCCAGGGGCAGAATAGTCAACTTAATGCTCCGACTTCCGCCTGTGGCATGACCGCCGGGACTCCATATAATAAAAATCAAAGACCCGATTTTCAGACTTAGAATTTCTCAAGTTTTTACTGAAATAAACCAAGACAAAAGGTAGAGACTAACAAAGTCAAGAGTTCACTTGTGCTTAGCCCCGTGTTTCTTGTCCTTTTTCTTTTTCTTCGGCAATTATTCCCCGTTTACATTAATCCAATTTAGTTTAGTCTAATCAAATCAGATTTTGCTAATCCCATTGTCACGCGGTTTCATAGCGAATTACAGTTAAATACTCTCATCCTGGCTTCCGATTCCTAAAACCCTTTTGTTTAAAGGTAAGTATAATGATTTCGATTTTTTTTTTCCAATTTTCCCATGTTAGTTCTTTTGAGTTGATTGTGAAAATTCTGGTTATGTATGTATCCTGCTTTAACTGATTTAGATTGTTTTATCTCTAGTTATTATCAGTTAATGGGTATGAGAAAGTGATGAGCTTTTGGTTTGTGTTCGATTTTTTTTTTTTTTTAAGTCTATGTGAATAGGTGTGGATTTGCATACATAGACAATGGGAGGGGTTTGTTCTGGAGGAACAATAAAGAAAGAAAGGAAGACAGATGGGGTTGAGCATGAGAAGAGTTCAGGGTTTTCCGGGAAGCTGAAATCAGTGGGGAGTTTCGGAAAGAAAAATAATCAAGATGATTCTTATACATATCCTGATGAAATTGATGTTTTAAAGAAGACACCACACAATTTATATGATTCGGGTGAGCTGCACCTCTCGATTTCCCAAGAATTGAAGCAATCAACAGTAGCCAGAACACCAACTAAGGTATGTCTATATAAATGTACATTGCAGTTAATGTATTTCTTTTGCGATATTCGATTTGAGTTTTGATGGATATGAGTAATTTGGGAGTTTGATTTTGAAAAAGATTCTGGTCAATGTATTTTGGATTGAATGAGTTGAGGAATCATTTAAACAGGTAGCAACTTGATTGATTAATCTTGCTTCAGTTATGGGGCGAAATGGATGGAATGAAACATAAGAAGGGGAAGGGAGAAAATGGAGTATAGGAACAAGTTATTGTAGTTGCTTTGAAGGGAGCAAAATTGGAAGTTGTATCTTATTGATTTAAGGATGCACATTGGAGTACATCAAGCACGTACTTCGCCTTTTTGTGATTGGATGATAATCTTGGTCTTATTAGGGAATATCAAGAATGTTCTGTAGTTTGGGAAATAACTGAACCAGGCTGTTTATCGTGGTAGATTCCACAAGTCGTCCACTAATATCTTGGTCGACTTTATTTTTTGCTGAACTTGCAGAGAGACCACGCATTGACAATAGTCTCATGGAAATAATAGGAATCTTAATAGTTTATTGATCAACTAAATTCGGCTTATATTTACACATTTTTTCTTTTAATTAATGATAGGCACCTCAAGTGACCTCATTTTTTGAGAAAGCAGGCATAGTAGGCCTGGAGAAGGCAGTGGAAGTTTTAGATACTCTAGGCAGCAGCATGACGAATTTGAACTCAGGTGGATTTACGACCGGTGTGACTTCTAGAGGAAATAAAATTACTATATTAGCGTTTGAAGTTGCCAATACCATAGTCAAGGGAGCAAACTTGCTGCAGTCTCTTTCTGAAGAAAATGTCCAGATTTTGAAAAAGGAAATTTTGCATTCAGAAGGGGTGAGACGATTGGTTTCGACAGATATGAATGAACTCCTCAGTATTGCAGCTTCTGACAAAAGGTATTTTGGAATGCTCTCCTCGCTTCTTTCTTCATCCGCAATCGCTTATTTGAGGGAAAAGCCTGTTTAAGTGTTTCTCCTTCTCCATGACCTGCACGACTTTTTTCATTGTTTTCTTTGAACAACCAACCAAACTTTCGATTTTATATTTCCTTTCCTTGACACTTCTTTTCCTCATTGAAATCCTTAGACCAAACAAAGTGTTAGTTCTTCCATGAGGAAACTTCTTATTAGTTTTCTTTTGTTGCTTACATTGTGTTTCACACTTCTGCAGGGAGGAATTTGATGTCTTCTCTCGTGAGGTTATCCGATTTGGAAATATGTGTAAAGACCCACAATGGCATAATCTTGATAGATTTTTCTCAAAGTAAGGAGGCCTTTACATATTATATCAAGCAACTCTTTTCAGTCTTACGTTGAAGAACAATATCCACTAAAACGTCTTTCTATTCGTTAGGATGGATTCAGACCCTGACATGCATAAACAACTAAGAGAAGAGGCAGAAATGACCATGCAAGAACTAAGCACTCTGGCTCAGCATACTTCTGTAAGTTTGATACTGCTGCATATGTTCTAACTAGTCTTAAATTTTCTATGTTCTAAACAACTGTCTGTATGTTATAAATTTAATGAAGAGGATTAAGTATTTGTACAAGAAATTCAGACATGATTGATGGCGCAAAATTTGACTATAGAAAGAATCAACTTCCAGATTTTGTTAAGTTATTTTATACAATCCATTTGCAATTAATTACCGATGTTGCTTACATTTTCGATTGCTTATAGTGACAAATTAAAGTCTTGTTCATCTGTTCATTACGAGAAGCTGAATGCTGTTGTGTCTGCAGGAGTTGTATCATGAGATGCATGCATTGGACAGATTTGAACAAGATTATCAGAGGATGCTAGAAGAAGTTGATTCATTACACCTCCCTCGAAAAGGTTAGTGATGTTGATTTTTTTTGAACGAGGCACATTTTAAACTGAGATTCTTTTGATTTTATTCATTAGAATGGAGAATGCTAGGGGTAGTGGTGTCGTAGGTGAAGATGTGCCCATGTTATATTATTAAAATAATCACTTACAATTCTTTTTTGCTTGAAATATTATAAATTTTTTACGATTATTTAAGGTAGATGCTATGAGGACTTTATTCATTTTTCCTACCTATTTTATTTTTCCTACGTATTTAAAGCTTTCTGATTTTATAGTTTATACAGCTTTCATTATCATTAAATTGCCATTTTATCTCTTCATGAATGATGAATTTTTGTACAAATCGTGTATGAAATATGTGATTCGTCCACTGTAATGTATACTTCTATGTTTTGGTTGGTTTTTCTTTTCTACCAAAGGGTAGACTATCTTAATTGACGAAACATGTTGTTGTAATTGTAGGAGAGAGTCTCACAATGTTACAAAGTGAGGTAAAACATCAACGAAAACTTTTAGGAAGCTTGAAAAAGAAATCTCTCTGGTCTAAAAGTTTGGAGCAGGTACTTGCCTCAATTCAATTACAATTGTAGTAATTCATGATATACAAGATTCAAACAATATAAACCTTTTCTTGAGACTTCCATTCCATATTCTATGTACTTGCTTCATGTAGTGGTATTTTACAAAGTCATCCTACTTTGATCTTTTAGATATTTATGTAAATAGTACTACTGAGGCTATCACGCCGATCTTGTTTATTTATTATAATGACAATACCAACCACTGTTTTAAATTTACATAAGAAGGTCGTGGAGAAGCTCGTTGATATTGTTACTTTCATTCATCAAGCCATTTCTGAAGCATTTGGAGATAACGGTACGAGCACGTACTTATATGTGTATATATATGTACATATTTCTGTCATGTTAGAAGTGCATTTTGCCAACAGTGTTACTAACTTATTACTCAACATGGCAGGGATGCCACGAGCTGACAAAGCTTCGACGAATAAACCAGAAAGACTAGGTGTTGCCGGTCTTGCTTTACATTATGCTAACATAATCACTCAGATCGATAACATTGTGAGTATATTGACTTATTCTGGTAGTGCAATCTAGTTTTATGTATATGTTTACTTGATAGGATTTTATCATAATCAAATTCAAATTCATTGAAGGCGTCACGACCTACATCTCTTCCTACAAATATGCGAGATACGTTGTACAACAGTTTACCACCAAATGTCAAGACTGCTCTTCGGTCCAAAATACGGATAGTTGATGCCAAGGAAGAGGTATGTTCCTTGGTGTATTTAATTGCCCTTTGTCCTACTATTTCTTTAGGCCACATTTGGATCATGAGTTCTCCCATGGAGATATTGTGGAAACGACAATTTGTTGCAATTGGATATCAAGTAAAATTTGTCGTCAGGTCTGTGGACTCAGCTACGTTGGTTTGCCTTTTTTCAGCTTACAGTTCCTCAGATCAAAGCTGAGATGGAAAAAACTCTCAAGTGGCTTGTTCCGGTAGCCTTGGATACTACCAAGTAGGATGCTTTGAACTTCAAATAGACTCAATTTTCAATATTTATCTAATGATGACACATATCCGTCGTCGACATAGAGACATGACTGCGTCGAGGTACTGTCCCACCGTCATGCATCTGGTAAGGGTTTTGTCCCAAAAAGCTACTTCAGCGGTGAGAGAGGGATTCTACTATATCAAGTATTTCAAGTCCCTTGACTCCTTAGATTTGGGTTGATACCACAAGTGTCATCATGAAGTCACTTGATCATGATGACGATAATACTTAATGTTATCCCACATTGAAGGAAACACTTGAGACAATGGGTCCCTCTCTCGCCTATTGAGCACCTTTCAAGGCAAAATCTCTTACCAAACTCGTGATGGTTGGATTATACCTCAATGCAAGAGAGCTTTTTTGCAGGCAACGGGTTTGGGTTATCTTCACTTTACATGTCATTTTGTCTTGACTTAAGAAGCTTACTACGCCAATGAACTAACACCATTCCTTTCCCAATGTTGGATGAACTTGAATCAGAGCACATCAAGGCTTTGGATGGGTTGGAGAATGGGCCAACACCGGGTCAGTCAATGAACAAACCCCTCTTCCCCTTCAAGTTTTGGTTCTCTCATAAATCCATCTGTTGTAAGAAACTCACTGATCATTTCTTCCTTCCGACAGCAATGAATTTGGCAAGACAACAAGCACGCCAAACAACCTAATTCGGTTGCAGACTCTCTATCACACAGACAAACGTAAGGTGGAATCTTGCATCCTCGAACTACTAACATGGCTTCATCGTCTCATCAACCTCATAAGATACAGAGACAACGGATTTAAACCTGCACGAGTACGATCCCCAAGTCAAAAAGGATCAAACGACAAAATCCACGAAGTCCAACTGTCACCTGAGGACAAGAATCTTTTGGAGGAGGTAATGAACAAGAGGAAGTTGGTACCTGGACTAAGCAAAAGCCAAGAATTTGTGATGGCAAAGAATAAGCAGAATAAGGTTTTGGCATTAAGTAGGAGCACTGGGAGCTCCCCAAGAAGAGGAATGATGTATCAGAAAGCCGATGTTTTGGATATATTGGATGGTTTAGATTCAAGGTTTTCGGATCCGAGGGAAGATCTCAGATGAATAGTATTCATTCTTTCATGTGATATATTTGATTATGATCGCATATATGAATCTTGGGCCGTATTGTATATAGCTTTATTTGAGGGATATATATATATATATTATAATATGCTATATTGATATATTTGCATGCATAAATTTTGTACCTCATTTTAACGTAAGAGTATTTTACATTGAACTTGAGAATTTTTAATTGAATAAATATTTATAATCCGGAAGTGGTGAATACGGAGTTAAATAATCCGAATTGCTAAATATCCAGACTCGAATGATGTCAATATCATCTGGAAATAAAATTTAACAATGTTGTTAATTTATTTTCTGTATGTTATTTAGCAGAATATTTTAACTTCCTTCATGCAATTATTGTTTATTGTTATTTGATTAAATTTTTTATTAGGTTTGAATACTTATTTAACTCTATTTTTTCTTTTTTTTGCCTGGAAATCAAACTGTTGTCTGACAGACTCAAATTCTATATTAATCGAATCATTATAAAAAACGATCAAATTCTACTGGTAATCGGATTCTTTTCTTGGATCAAATATTGAAACGGTCAAATTCAATGGTCTTGGCATTTCTCTTTTCTTCTTCGTCTTCTCTTTTTTTTTGTTCCCTAGATAAATTAAGTCTTCGGATTCAATCACAAAAATCTTTAATCAATCGTTCGACCCATTGACAACCTTAAATTGATCTTAAGGTTAAAGAATGTTCTTTGACCCATGGACAACCTTGACTCAATCAGAAGTCTAGTTGAGCAGACTAGTTTTTCCAGCCCAAAACGACGGGTCGGGTGGGGGTCAAGTTCAAGCCCTTTAATTTTGGATGATTCTAGGGTAAGAATAAAAGGTTCTTGAACTCCACATGTAAAGCCAATCATAGTTTATCTAGAATAGCCCCATGTTGTGTTGGGGGTAGGGGTGGAGGGTAAATAGGTGAGGAGGTTGACGGGTCGATGAGAGTGGGGGGTTAGGGGAGTATGTTCCTTCAAGTAGTAGGGATCAGATTGGTGAACATGGGAGTGCCCCAGTTGTCGTAACCAGGCCAGGCGAACACCCATCTCGCATATTTTTTTTGCGAGCATTTACCACTCATCACATCCCCTTAAAACTTGCCTGAAGGATCATGCCTTAGAAAGTCTTCAAATAACCTATTTTATTGCACCCATATCACGACCTATCTTTAGTACTCATCCTATGTGGGACACTTGCACTAAACTCTTCTGCTGTTCTGCTTATACGAGGGATGCGCCACCCTCCCACATTTTAAGACATTTTTAGGGATAGGAACTTCATCCCTTGGAGAAATCTTGGAAGGGTCTTTTTCGACCCCCTTCACTCTTATATACAACTCTTGTCCCATGTACCATTTCTCTGCATCCTGTGATCTCAGATTCCACATTCCCTGATTGTCCAACTCTATCAAGATTGCTGTCCAGGACACTGGATATACCTGAACAAAAAACGAAGATTTGTATCATAATTGCCAATGTTGTTCACATTTACTATGATCACAAACCTGAATTGTCGAACGATAAACAGCATCAACCATGTTGTACGTGTCCATTTTTGAGGCATCCCATGTTCCGATCCCCATTCTGCAAATATTCAACTTCAAACATTTTCACAGGATCCAATTATCAAAATTCAAAAGAGGTTTTGTTACCCAACAATGAAGAAGTTGTAGCCGTCAGAATGCCATGTTTGTGTGGAGAGCAGTGGGTTTTCGAAGACCACATGACCGTAATCATGGTATTTGGTGTCGATGACTGATACGCCTAGACGAGGGGGGCCGTCTGATGGTGTATCAGAAATGATCCCAGGTTCAAAGATATTGCCAAGGTTGTAATAGTCAGCCAACTTCAATGGTGTCTCCGGATGCACAAATGAAACGCCGTTTACTGTATATCTATATTTTCCATTGATGAAGGCCACATCGTTCCTCAGAATGAGCATTCTAGTTACGTTTATGCTTCCGTAGTGGTAAGAACCCTGAGGATTTGGCCTTGCTGCTCCCACTGATAAGTCCAACCTGTTACAAACCAACCAAAGTAACTAAAATTTGTTGAGAAGCTAAAAATTATGTTGAGATACACAATGATGTTCTATATGGGTGTAAATAGGTTGTTGGACCTAAGTACTCCTACGTCTTGTCAAAATACACAAAGGCTTTGTTTGATTTGCATCTTTCTAGAGGACTGTGTTAGAACTCAGAACCCAACCTGACACGGTAAAATGCTTCATCCCTAGAGTCATCGGAGGAAGCTATGTGGATGAATCAAATGAGCTCAATGAGATCTGACGTGACATGAGCATATCAAATTACATCAGCCACACACTATAAATACCTCAATCTAAACGCGACATACGTCTCTACTTTATTACGCGACATGTTAGTCCACACTAGATCCTTTACTGATTTAAGCATCCCAAGCTTTCCGCTCCTGATGGATACTCACATTTCAAATCCTTATTGACTTAAGATTTGGAGGTTTCAAGTAGTTCTGCTGGAAACCTTCCAAAGACCATAATCATGTTATTTGGTTTCATGTCATTACCTCAATTTCTTCCCAAAATAAAAGACCGACCATACATGTCCTGTCTAGTGACTCTGGATTCCAGACCATGTTTTAAGATGAATTTGCCAACCATGACTTGGCACTTGGAATATAACCAGCATGATACAATTCTTTTAAAGAATATACACCTGATTGATAGAGCCTGCTCCATGGAGTACTCATAATCATATGGTGCTAGTAAAGGAGGTATCGGATCAAGGGGCTCCCGTTGAAATCCAGAGTATCCAACAATGCCAACTCCTACAAGCTCCAGAGGTATAAAACGAGAAGCAACCACTATGAAAAACGAGGCTCCTTCTGTCCGATCCACTGCGGTAACTAAGACAGAGTAAGACTGACCAACATGAATGTCCAAATTTTCATAGTACTGTTTTAAGGTATATGCTCCTTCAGTCTCCACCAGCAACATTGAATGGCCCTGGATTCCGAAGTTTAAGGTCGTCTTCAACCCCACATTCGAGATTCTCAGCCTGTATATAGCTCCTAAACGTATGAAAACAGAATGTGATTTTCTTTTTCTCACTTTTTGCTAACTAACTGAGCTATAAATAATCTAGTAACATAAGAAAATCGAAACTAACTAGGTTGAAAGTCAAAGGTTGCTTTATTAGGTCCGAGGCCATTGATGAGAATTCCATCAGGTAAAGGCAGCATTCCTCCCTCTTCCAGGACAAGTCTCAAATGCTGAAACAGCAAAAATATGATGATCAAATAATAATTAGAGATTATTTGGACATGTTTTTACAGTTAGGATGCCAATACATGCTTTATTTTCTATTTCATTACTGGGATGCAGACCACAATTCTGTATTTTTATAAGCACTTAATATATTTGGCATGCATCTATGCAATTAAATATGAGATGAAGTATGTAGTAGTAACTTCTCAACTTTTTTAAACGAAAATAATTGCATTCTGAAACAGAAGCAATGTCAGACACTGCTCTAACTGGAAATCCACTTTCTTACTATTACCTGATAATCCGAATTATACCAATCTCCTATCAATATATCATACTCATAATCAGGTTGAGGGAAGGGAACAACTACACTTTCGACGTTGTTAACACGAATCGGACCATAACCTCCAGCAGCCTTTTGGAACAAAAGCGAAGGGAAATAAAAGAAACTCCCGATCTGATCTTTCAACTGAAAACTATATGTCCAGTTTTGCCCTGGAAGAATAGGACAGTTGGTTTCTTGTACACCATCTTGCCATGAATTCTTCCTCATTTGCACACCATTCCTGGGAATTCCAAAATTTGGACATTTCAAGAAAATTTTTAACATATTATTCAGAGATGAGCTTGATTGAAACATAGATTTTCTTGCTGAGAACAGTACCATGTCATTAGAAATGGTTCAGTCAAGTTGTTGTGGATATTGATATTGACAACATCATTTGTTGTTGCGTTCAAAATGGGTCCTGGAAATTGATCGTTTATTACAATCACCTGACATTACAACATATATTTCTTGCAATAAGTTCATCGGGGAAAAATAGGGGGCAAAAAAATCCATGCATTTAACTTAGAGATGAATGTAATTATTCAAAAAGAAAGAAAATTACCTTCTTGTCAACTCCAAGGGGCTTGCGTTGCGAGAAAGAAACAGTCCAGCCATGGTAAAGTGGTTGTGCCCCGGAGTTCACAAACAGTAATAGCATATTATAGAAAAGAAAATTCATGAATTTGAGCATGGAAATTTGTCTGAAATTAAACAACAGAAAGTAAAAGAAAGCTGTCTTAGTTGAAGAAAGCTATCATTTTTCCCCCCTTTTATTTTTCCTTGTTTAGTAAGAGGAATGCAGGTTTGTCACGAGGATAGAACCCAATTTTTCTCTGTTTGTTGATCTCTGAAATACTTCATTTTAGTAAAATAATTTCTTTTTTAACAAATGGTTAGTTAGAGACTGATAGCCTGTACAAAGGCTAACTAAAATTTAGGGTCTTGATTTTTTAATTTCTGCTACAAAACATAAGGACAATATCTATGCTGAACACGCTTATAGGCTGATATATATTTTTTCTAGTTACCATGCTCTTGGTATATTTAAGAAGATGGTTTGAATGTTTTAGATTATAAAAAAAAATGTTAGTTGGGCTTATTTTGTTGATTGAGAGCCCAGACGTATTATGGATTTTAAGGATTAAAACAATTAAGCCCCGAACGTAGAAACAGTCTGGGCCAGCTTGGTCTGTACGTGTCAGTTCAAATTTAAAGGTTTTATTGTTATTGATATATTATCCAGACTTTGCCTCAGGATTTTCAAAGTTAAAGAAATTGGAAAGATGGTTAGTTTATCAAACTGATTCTTAGTCAATGATATGAGCCCATTTGCAAGTGGCCCAACATAATCCTAAAGTAACAATTAAGAAGGGTCCAATTCTGATGGCCACCAATCGGGTGAAGCCCTAACGTCAGATGATGATCATGGAAATCATGATCACCTGATATTTCACGCGGTAGCATTTTTGAGAACGTGTAGGACATTGTATGATCGGGTGATCAAGATCATCCAAACTTCACATGGCACCATCTTGAGAACAGCCTTGCGGTCGTACAACTCAACCAGCAATACTGCTTGCATGATAAATCGACAAAAGGCAGAGCACTATCACTGATACCCACACGTAATTTACCCTTCCCCTACTTTTACAAATACCCTTTTACCGAATAGAAACAGGTTATGCAATCTAATTATACTCTAGAGTTATCTATCAAAAAAAAAAAAATACTCTAGAGTATTTATCTTTTCCAAGCACCCTTATTACTACTTTAGCTACTTTATGATCCCATAATTTTGGACCTTTATTCAAACTTCAATTTTCAGATTGGAATCTATCGATGGTTTCAACCCGACATCAGTTTTCTTATCCCATGTTCATTAGTTTTCTAAAGAAATTCTACTATTTATGAGTAAACACCATGTCAGAATTGACGACAATGTAATGAGACTGATAATGACATAATAAAAAGAGTAGGAACATGCAAATTAGAATTGGATATCTTCATGAAAGTCCGACATTGACTAGTAATAAGCCGTCGTGAAAAGCGCCGTATGTATTAATGCTGTCTGATTCAGATATGATTGAGATTAGCAATATTTTTAAGCTCACTTTTATTCAGGTTAATTTCAAATTAAAAACCACTAATCATGTAATTTGCATGAGTTTAACCGCCGACATAAGTGAATCTAAGAGCTATCAATTTCGTGAATCTAATTAAACACGCAATTTATTTTTGCTTAAAGCCAATCAAATGGCTCTAACTTTTCTACTTAAGTTAATCCATGCAATAACAAGAAGACGAGACAACTTAGCTAAGAAGAATTTAACTAATCAAACATTAGTTCTAATTTCTTGTGTTTTAATGGATCTGATTTGATATTGAGATCCCTTTTACTTAAAGAGTCTGATGATGTGATCTAAGCCTGAAACACGAAATCAGTGTTATTGATGGTCAAATAAAAGTCCCTCAATACTCAAATTAATTGGAGCTTGAGCGAGGAAAATTTTATTGAGATAAATAAAGTAAACATTGTCGTAAATATAAATTGCACGCTTATGAAAATTCCATGCATTTAATTATAACATATTTTTTTAAAGACATGTATGGCCTTCAACACATAAAATAATACCACACGATCCAAAAATGATGTTTTCGAACTGGGTTATGATTTGAATCCAATTAAGAGGGCGTGGATCCTCCAAATAATTGAGTGGCATTTCGGTAAAATAATCACAAGCGAATGGTTAATTTGTACATGTGTGTAATACAATACTTGTAAAACTTGAAATCCTCCAACATTGATCATGACTATTACTTTGCTCACCCATCACGCACGCGCACACACACGTGTATGTGTTTGTGTGTGTGGTAGCCTTAATATCAAAGATCCTTCCATTAAAAAAAAAAAAAAAATAGAAACTTGGTGTTAAAGTACATATGCAGTTCAACTTGTGATTCCACATCACCCATGCAAAAATACCACATGGTTTGTTCTACTTTTACCCGGAATTGGCATGGCTTTCCTGTCTAAATATTGCTTACTAATTGCTCTTTCTATTTCTTGGATGAAATCTTACCATTAACAGTTAACACCACATGGCACCAAAAGGTTGCAAATTTATTTTTTTTTAAAAAAAAAAAGAAAGAAAGAAAATAAAAGAAAAGAAAAGAAAAAGTTTGTACACAAATAGTTTGTTCGTAGCATATGTATACTTTTTTCCCTGATAAGTTGTTACATTTTTTCCTAATTCATGTCGTTATGAAATTTTAACGACAAGATGCTAAATGATAGTATGAAAATATGTATTGATTGTATATTAATATATTAAGTAATAAATATTCTTCATTATTGCAATTACGATTTTATTATATTGTTATAAGCGACAAATTAGGTCTACATTGTCAATTTTGATAATTAGTAATACAAGTACAGTAGAAATACAAAAATATCAAATTTTATTAGGGATAATTACCTCAACACCTCTAGGGTTTGGTATAACTACGAAAGCACCTTCTGAAATTTAAATAATTACCATTATACCTTCTACTATTATTTTAATTGACAGATAATTATCATTACTTCTCTTGCTATTAGTTTAACTGACATATAATTACCATTACACTCCTTGAAAGGATGCAATCATAATTTTCAAGCTGTGTAACTGTAATTATGTGTCAGTTAAACTAATGGTTAGAAGTATAATGATAATTATCCAAATCCTAAGGTTGTGCCAGACCTTAGAGGCCAGAGAAATTATCCCTTTTTGTTATAATTGGATTATCAATATTATACATGCATCTATATTGTGATGAATAATAAAAACTTAAACACTATTGTATTATTACTTACTTGAGAACTACTCATTAAACTAAAAATAAATAAATTAATAAAAAGAAAGAACTTATATATATTATTAGTAACAAAAACAATGTTCATATTAGCGAGAACTTTCCACAATCCTTATCAAAAGGGCTTTCTGATCAGGGAAGCAATTTGCATATAAGAGAACCAGCATCCCATAAGAAGTTTCCCCATAGC
Organism: Handroanthus guayacan; assembly: GCA_014898755.1. NCBI lineage: Eukaryota > Viridiplantae > Streptophyta > Magnoliopsida > Lamiales > Bignoniaceae > Handroanthus > Handroanthus guayacan. Next base: position 893,367 of record JACFYI010003651.1, read on the forward strand.
ATTGGTCATAGCTTTTTGCATGAGTCACTTATTTTTTTTTTATAATCCGAAAAAAAGTAAGCTCTATAAAAGGATAATGCAAAAAGTAAAAAAACAATCCTTTTGTGTGTCTCTTTACACGACATGCACGTTCTTGATAGCTGAGAAAAACAGTCACTGGAAAGAGCAAAAATTTTCTGGTTTTAACTTTTAATCGACCCCATTTAAAGATATATTTTCAGTTTAAACAAAGATTATCTTATTAAACAGCGAGACCCTGGCCTATAAGATTTTTTGCTAGGTTTATCTATAAATTCTTGTGGGGGCATTAGAAAGGGTGACGAAAAAAGAAAGACGATTACAGTATTTTACTGTGGTCTTTTTCAAGAGATAGCATGGAGATTGGCATAAGCTGCGTCATATATATATATATATTTATTAATTATTTTTGTGATATTTTTGCCTTTCTGATTTCTTTTTGATACTTTTTCTCTTTATTGTATGTCTCTTGGTTTTGGTTCTGTTTATTATCCATGCAATTAAAGTTGAAAAGCCATAATATTAGTTGGCTGGCATGTTTGAGTCATGGAATTGAGTGAGTAATGTAATTTGTAATTATATGAATAGATTTGGTTGGACTTTTCTTTCATTTCAACACACATATGTCATGTATAGTTTTGATGGATAAAAAGTTATGATAAAAACAAGGATATGGACCCGGAGATTTTACCATGATCGCAAGACTGAATTTTCATAAGGATAACTTTCGCTTGTAACAATTTCATGATATTAGGGATGATAAAATTATAATTTTTTAAAAATTTTAGATATAATAATCAAGCTTCGCCCCTTCAGTCTTCTCTATGACTTCAATCGCTGAGTGCAATTAGAGGGGACCTAGCCAATAACTAAATATAACCATGGGTACGATAATCATGTGTCCCTTCTTAAGTTTTGCTCATTGTCATCTTCTACAACACCCAATTGGAAAGCAATAATAATACTTAGTATTGTATCACATTAAGGATTTAAGATAGTTGAAAAAATTGAAAAATTGTGAGTTGTTCTCGTACAACAAAAATTCCATCAAATATGTTACAACAGCAAGATAATATTTCAATACGACTAAAATGATTAATGTTGTTCATCATCAAAATTCACAAACAAACATTCTAAAGTTGATTTTTAAATGCACTAAACATGGATCACCAAATGTATGAATATGTATATCTATATCCGTCATATTCAATTTTGCTGCGTAAGCACGCCCCCTTTTCATGTCACCAAACCATGAATCTTCATTTGTCATCGTTACTTTTTCTTTTTCCTGCTACCTAAATAAATTCATCATCTTTATGGAATTAATGTCAAAATACAAGATCTCTTGCCAAACATCTTTATTGAAATCTTATCCCATATAAAGCCACCAACCATCTCTCTCTCTCTCTCTCTCTATATATATATATATATATATTATCTTTGACTTTTTAGAACATGCGATCTTACGAAAGCTCCTTCAATTTCTGTTAAAAAAGCAGCATGCATGCATGTTCTGCCTCATACTTGACGTGGGACACATACAACAGGTGTATATATCTAAACTTCTGATGTCAAAATTCTTTAATCAAGAAGTGTAAGTTTTTAATTACTTAGTTTGAGTCAATCACTTTGGATTTGGATGATGTGAATGCTCCAAATCTTGACAATCTTATAAATCCATAATCCACATATATATTAAACGAATGACTTTGATTAGACATGTTATAATTTACTCTCGAACATTTCATTCTTAAAAAATGCATAACATAGGATATGTTTAATTTTGTACTGAAAAATGAATAAGTTTAAAATAAAGAAAGTTGACCATTATTAGAGACGTTCAACTAAGGGGGAAAAGCAACTAAGTATAGCACACAAAACCTTAAATATAGTTGAAGCTTTTAGAATGCATGGAATGCGGTGAGTACGTGGAAGATAGTAGAAGATTGCTCTTTACACGACATCACCATGTGTGTTTCATATTCAAATGTATCTAGTACTTAACTCTTGCTTTACAATTATCATATACCTTGATGTTTTTTTCTCTGATTTAATTATATTTATCTCTAATTTCTCCATTTTTTATTTTTCTTTTTGCATTTTCGCTTGTTATTATTTTTTAATATTAATTGTTACAAATGGTTAAAAGAACAAAGCCAAAAATTTATTATGAATTTTAAAGAGTCAGGAAAAGGGGGGAGAAAAAAATAAACATGTCAGAAGTGGAATTTGAACCCACGCCCTCTCACGAGGACCAGAACTTGAGTCTGGCGCCTTAGACCACTCGGCCATCCTGACGTTGACGGACATTGTTTAGGGAAATCTTTAGTAATGTTTATTATGATGGGCCCACCCGGCGTCTAATTACAGTCCCACGAAAGCAAAAGTTTTTTTTTTTTTTTCCCTTTTCTTTCTCTCTCTTTATTTCTTTAATTTTTTTTTTCAGAAGAAGCAAAAGATAGATTAGACATACAGAAATCTTTTCCATATTTGGGTTTGCCAAATAAATCTATTTAAGCCCAATCAGCAGAAGCCACCTGCCAATTGCGCATATTTTCCTGAGCAAAATAACAAATAATCTAACGATTATATATAGCATTTCTTTCTTTCTTTCTTTTTTTTTTTTTTTCATAAAAGTTTATGAACATTATGAGTGAGATTGGTTTGTTCAATCCGTAATATCCAAAAGTTAGATCCGAACTAATTTAAAAAAGAATTAATCTTTCGATTCGGTTCAATGATCAATTTTGATCAACTTGCTTGTTTTTTACACTCTTTCTTATTTTTTCCCCTAGCTTTTTGAACAACCAATTAATGAAGGCCTCGTTCGGTTTTAGTATCCTATCCTTTGTGAAATGACTTGACTATTTGGTCCTAATGATTATGGATTTATAACCTAAAAATCAACTAACATCCATAGAGCAAAACAACAAGAGAATCCAATTCCATTAAAGCTAGCCAGGTCTCAATAGACATATATATATATATAGTTAATATATAGCTGCAAAGCATAGGAAGTAGATAGAAAAGCCTCCAACTTGTACATTCACAAATTGTAGCACAAAAAAAGCCTTTATTCTAGACACTTTATTGTTTGTTTATTAGTAAATAAATTTGGCCACTCCTCAAGCCAAGTTAGGTGGAATCCCTTTGACAAAGTCAAGCTTTGTCTTGTGGTACTAAAAAAACATATATTATTGTCTAATATTCCCTCCTGCCGACAGACATATTTAAGAATAATTTTTTATTAGGCAATTTGTAAAAGGTGATAATTGAGTTTTCAATCTATGAATATGAACAAATTGTTAAGTACATTGAATTTCAACCTGATGATAGTCCTCACTCCTCATATCGTCAAGTCAAATATACGAGAGAAAGTCCAGTGGGCGATGTAATTACCAGAAATTAGGGAAAAATTAGAACGATTTCTTGAAATTATGATCAAATGAAATATTTGTTGAGACATTTTTACCATACAAGGTATGAAGAGTCCTTTAAATTAGAGAAGTAGTTAATTTCCCATCATGCGTCTGAAATCTAAGAGGATACTCATCATGTGTTAAAAATGGTTGTACATTTGTAATATCCACTAAAAGTTTTTTTTTTAAATAATTATATATAGATAATTAGTACTTTACAACTAGATTATGAATAAGCTCGTTTGACTTTGACCATTCGCCATCCAAATCTAAATGCCAACGATTTACGTAACTCGAGTCACTAGGTTGAGTTCCATCAAGCCCAACGAATTGTTAAGAAAGCTAGGAATTACAAAAAGTTTTTATAAGTTAATTAATTTTGAACAAGTATTTTTGGAAAAATTACCAACATTATGAAGTTAGTTATTTATGCTAAATATAAATTTAGTAGAATTCAAACAACAATATAGCCGATCAGTCCTTTTGTCCAACCAGTAAGATGGAGATCTCATAACTCTTGGGTTATGAGTTTAATTTCCATTGACAACGTGTGGACTTTTATCTAGTGCATGATAGTTTAGATGATTTGTCTATTGCATGATAGTTTGGATAATTCGTTTTGTGTAAGGTCATGTCTTTAGCTTTTGAAAGTATTGATAAATTGAATGTAATCATTTCTCTTAAAAAAACTAATAATATCATAAAAATGTTTGCTTGTAAATTGCAACACAACCCTTACAAAGAAAAGAAAAAAAGTTGCAACAACAACAACAAATATTTGTATATACTGCACTAGCTATTGCGGCACACTATATGCATGAGTTTATCATTTTTATTTAATAAAATTAAAAATATTTATTTATGTTAAAATATAGTAGCAATTTTTCTTAACTTTCTTAAATATTTTTGTCTATATTTATTATATAGAATAATACGGCTGAAAAAAATAAATTTGGAGAGAATAAAGTTTGAAAGAAAAAAAAAACATAATTGGAGAAATAATAATTATACTTTGAAATAGGATTAATTTTGTCATCTGATTAAAAAACAAACCAAAATAACTACACAAGGATCTGATGCTTTATATACAGTATAAATACAAAGCACGAGTATCTTAAGTAATTATTTTGCTCCATCATTAAGGAAAAGAACAAAAATAACTCTATTATTAAAGATAATAACAAATTAGTTATCTATATCTAGACTATATATAAAGTATGAGTGCCAAATATTGTAATTATTTTAGTGGGATATTTTTATGTGTAACGCCTAAAACACCCTTTAATATTAGTTTACCTTAATAACCAATCACAACATAATAAACAAATTATTGACTTATTTAATTATTTATTTATATTATATTATATGTATATTTATCTTTATTACATTTGTCATATTCTAATTAATAAATACGGCACAAATCAAAGTTTATACTATATTTTAATATATAATATATATATATATATATATATTACGTATCAAATGTGTAATTGGACACTAGTAACTAATAACTAACACGCAAGTAGAGCCTAGAAAGAGGAAATGTTGCTGCAAATAAGTATATATATGGGCTCCTTTTCATGCGAACACAGATTTCTTCCCCGGTCAATCTTATCTCCCTCACTGCATTCAAACCCTCTTCAAGATTATTTTATGGGCTATAGATTAATCCTACTCTATCCATATTCTTTCTCTTTTCATCTTCATAAACTCTATTATTACTCCGATCACTCGTCTCCTCCTTCAATCCATCTCCTCTTCTTTCATCATCGTCACATTCGAACTCCTTTCTTTTCTTGTTTTTCAGACAACTAACTTTCGCTCCGAATCAACTCTTCCATTTTTCCTCCAAATGTCCTCCACATTTTCTTCTTCCTTCACTCTCTACATCTCCCTCATCTTTCTTGCCCTGGCCAAAGGTATAAATCTCTGTAATTTTCCGTTTTTCTGCCATTTTAACTGTTAGATACCTATTACTAATCAGATCTTTTTTGGTTTTATTTTATTTTTTTCAGGTAGTTTTGGGACGACATTTACTCTAGTAAACAGATGCGACTACACAGTATGGCCCGGAATACTTTCCAACGCCGGCAGCGCTGGTTTAGACACCACCGGTTTCGAACTCCCAGCAGGCGCCACCCGGTCCTTCCACTCTCAACCCGGTTGGTCCGGCCGGTTCTGGGGACGAACCGGTTGCTCATTTGACCCCACCACTGGCCAAGGTAGTTGCGCCACTGGCGACTGCGGCTCCAACCAAATGGAATGCAATGGCGCCGGCGCCACGCCGCCAGCCACCTTAGCCGAGTTCACTATCGGCTCAAATACCCAAGATTTCTACGACGTGAGCCTCGTCGATGGCTACAATTTGCCCATGATTGTTGAAACGGTCGGCGGCTCGGGCGGGTGCGCCGCGACTGGGTGTGTCACCGATCTGAACCGTATGTGCCCGAACGAGCTGCGGGCAGCCAACGGGCAGGCATGCAAGAGTGCATGCGAGGCGTTCAGAACACCGGAGTATTGTTGTAGTGGCGCGTACGGCTCGCCGAACACGTGCCGGCCGTCGATGTACTCGGAAGTATTCAAGAATGCTTGTCCGAGATCGTATAGCTACGCCTACGATGATGCTACGAGTACATTTACGTGTAGTGGAGCAGATTATAAGATTACATTCTGCCCTTCACTCACAAGGTATGGAAGATTCATCCCTTTCTGGGGAAAATATTTATATTCTTGTTCCTTATCTAAAATAGATTTATAATATTTGGGATAGTTACCTCAAAACATCCCAAAAGTTTAAATAATTATCATTTTACCCTTATCGTTTAGGTCAGCTTAACAAATCGTTACAATTACGCCTCCTAAACCCTTAGTTAATTGTAATTATACGTGAGTTTAAGGAATGTAATTGTAATCATGCATCAGTTAAACTAATAATGAAGTGTAATGATAATTATCCAACCTTCAAACACACCGTGAAAGTAATTATTCTATAAATTTTTTTGAAGTAAATAAGAATTTTTCACACTTGTTCAATTGTATGATAAATGAATGAAAAAGAGTATATGAGAAGAATCTTTTAGTGACTTTGCTTTCTAATGTATCATAAGATTTACTTTTGCACCCTTTTCCCTGTCATTGAATGTGTATCTCGTTTAATTTTTATTTTTTCATTTTTTTAACAGTCAGAAATCTTCAACAGACTCTTCACCGCCAGCGACAGCCGGAACTGGAAGTGGTCTACCGCCACCGGAGGCAGCCGGTGACGGGAGTGGCTCAAGTTCTCAACCACAAGATAACCCACCGGCATGGCTGCCGAATTTTATCATCAGCGGCTCATCACATTTTGCGACGGACTTTAATTTCAGTATTTGTGTAGCAATGATCCTATTGTCAATTTCATCTCTTCAATTTTAGACTCGGATAGGAAAGATTGCAAAACACAATTTTGCAAGCAATTATGTGTATAGAAATGATACTCTAAAGTTATTAATTTTGAGAATAATAAAGAAATGAGTTTTTCTTTTTAATTAATTTTATTGTCATTAAATTCAGCAGAATGAGAAAAGTAGCAATTGCTTGATGATGAAATATGTTGAGTGTGGGTGGTGGATGGTTTTTTAAGCAAAGGTTGGCTACTTTACTGGACTAACAAGCTTGGTAGTTATGTGATTTTTGGCCTCCAAATAATTAAAAAATGTGATGGAATCATATTGTCCGCCACAATTTTTAATATTCTGGTAGATTAATTGGTTATTTCTGATATTCTTGATTTCAACGGATTTGGTATCATTACTTTCCATCATTCTCTTGTAATTTGATAAGTTGAAGATTATACCAATGGAGGGTCCGGCTCCGCTTACTTGAGTAACATACTTCTTGTGAATAAGTATTTTCGTTATCCGATAATGAATTAGGGCATTATCATATAATATCACTTGTAAGAAAAGATGATTATGTACTTATCTTACATTAGATTGAAGATTTTAAGATAATATATAAGTAGTTACTGCAATCTCATGTGTTGAATTGTTATTTTGAAACTTCTGTTTCAGTAAGTTTATCATATAATATTTCATCCCATAAACAGATGCTGAATATATTGTATTCACAATTAAATATTTTTGTAAGAAAACATTTTAACATTCATCATATAATTATAACATGAAATGAGAAATGAAACACAGTTTTAAACTAGAATATCCAAACTATTGAAACATCCTTCTATATGAGGCTATGAGACGAGACTTCACAAAAATGAACTTCTTATTTTTAACAACAAATTTGAACATCATTTTATGTTTTCTTACAATGAGAAATAAATAATATGAAATCGCTAGAAATACATTGGTTGCTACAACAATTGACTTCCTGTGAAACCAAACCCTAGGCATTGTGAAATTTTTCTCTAAACAACTTGTATGATGACGTAATTTGTACAGTTAAGTAATTAATAGTGTTTCCCACGTAAATTTCAATTATACTACGAAAATTGATGCTTACAATACAATCTAAGTGGGATTTCAAGAAAATGCGTGAAGCACAATTTTTTGTGCTCCAAGCGTGCACTGCCCTCGTTGAGATCCATTTTCTCACATAAACACTATAATTAATACATTAATAATACATTCCTATATCATATTATTAGAAGTTTTCTTTAAGATTACGGTTCACATTGATTTAAAAATGTGATAATTACCTCAACATCCTCTGAAGTTTGCATAATTATCTAGACATCCCATAAAGTCTGAATAACTACTATTATACCCACAACTATTAGTCTACCTAAGGGATAATTACCATCACATTCCATGAAAATCTTAAAACATTACAAGTACACCCCATAAATATAGGGATGTAATTGTAATTATACATCAACTTAGAGGATGAAATTGTAACTATACATCAACAAAACTAATAGTAGACAGGTAATGATAACTATTCAAATTTCAAGAAAAGCTCAATAATCATGCTGAACCTCATAGGCACATACAGAATCATCCCTTAAAAATTAAAGCCCCAAATATATATATATATATATATATTATATCACAGAATGAACGCATAGACTGAGAGATCACTTCGTTTTGTCAATCATCTATTCTTCTTTATGCGTTAAGAATCCGACCCTTTATTGGTAGTCTTCTAAGCAATAACTCATTGGTGTAGGGTGTATTTGTTTATTATAGGACGGTCACAATTAAAAGGTTGATGTGTGTGGTTTAAGATATAATTTTAATTAGAGGAATCTTCCATTTTTCGTAAAGCTGTCATGCATATTTGCTATGATAACCAAAAAGTGATTCTCATTAATGTGATATAAAAATACACAATTTTCCACCGTAGAAAAATGTTTAAGAAAATATATGTAATTTTGGGTTTTCATCGCAATTCTGCATTCATGTTAGTCAGTTGACGAATTTAAGAAAAGCAGGGATTCGAGGATTACATATGATTTTAGTGAAACTTTGCATGTGGTCTGGGATTGCTAGGAAAAGCAGCCAATAGGTGTCTAGGTTACTGCAAAATTTCTAATAATTTGATAGTGTTGTAGTAAAGAAAATATACCATTTTCCTCTTTCTCTTTTTTTTTATAGGTAGCAACATTAATTCCTCTTGAAACTTGATCTAATTACTAAAAACACTTGTTATGATTTGGTAACTACAGTGATGTCTCTTATTGTAAGATTGACAAGAGAGTTATTTGTAAAGTTCTAATCAATTTTCTCAATTTCAAAAAGTTTAATTGTAATGTGCAAGAAGTGTTACTTTAATTTTTCAAATAACAAGGAGTGTTCTTATCATTAGTAAAAATCACCAGAGGTGTTGAGGGAATTGTCCCTTTTTTATGTTCTTATCATTGTGGGGTGGGTGGGGTGGAGCCGGGGGAACGAATTTAAATAGACATCAATCTACCTGAATAATCTTTGTTAATGATTGCTCTTTGATGGAAAGCACAAAGTTCTGGTTTATATTTCAGTCATTTGTTTCTATTAGAAAAATAAATAAATCGTTACTGAGATTGGCATATTGAAACTTCATATTTTTTGTATATGTCCTAGAAAGATGTAAATAAGGTTTTCATAATCAAGTTTATAAAGGCGGACAATTTGACGAAGCACGTTATGTGGAGCACAATGGCATTGGAATCCGATTATTGATTATTTCTCCTAGATTTGCCCATACTTCCCTTAAGAGTCTATGTTCTACAATAATAGAACAAGTTACCAGGGTTCACTTGGTCCCTGCGTAATGAGCAACACAGGGATGCATGGTAAAGCTTTCTTAGGCTGTATTATCGATTTAAAACCGTAATTATAGGTAGATGCGGAAATTCCTTAAAAGTAAAATAAAGAAAAAGATTAAAGATAAAAACTATTCTACATTCCACGGGAAAAACACAAAGCCGTAGTCCAAACTATTGTAGGAAAAGTAACGCAGCAGCACGACAAAATTCTTTGGTGCTTATGGCTACACTGAGTGACCTATGAATCGAAACTCGCAATTCTAAATGCGCCTATTTGCAACATGAAATGATTATCAAGATCATCAAGTCTCTCCAGATATCTGTCAGCCTACAACTCATCTTTCAAATCCTCTTCAGGAGCTTCTTCAGTTTTGGAGGATGATTCTGTTTCTTTTGCACTGGATTCAGTCTCAGCCTCTTCTACATCATCTTCCTCCTCAACTGTTGCATCAGGGCTGATTTGGAGACCGGATTTCACGGAGCTGTAGATTCGGGAAGCAAAGTCCTTTGGATCGTTGAGCATAAAACCACTCTCCATCAGAGCTGTCTGATACATAAGTTGCGCTGTTTGTTTTACGCTTTCGTCCTGTACAAGACATTGAAGATTAATCAAGATAACATGATAAAGAAAGAAAGGCATGTATTAGGTTTCAAGTCAAAAATACCTCAGGGTCCTTCACTACTCTCTCGCGAAGCTCCTTGATAATTGGGTGCCTTGGGTTAATTTCAAGCACCCTCTTGCCACGCATGTAAGCCTGCTTAGTAGCATCTGATAGAGTTTGAGACTGCATGATCCTTTCCATGTTTGCACTCCAACCATATTTTGAAGTCACTACTACACATGGGGAGTCTGCCAAACGGTTGCTTATCTTCACGTCATCAACATTTTCACTGGCAAGAGCACCCTTCCACCATTTGGTCAACTCCTTGAATGATTCCTTAAGTTCTTTGTCCTTTGAATCCTTGCCTATCTTCAGTCCCTCTTTGGATACATTCTGGAACTTCTTATCTTCATAATCCATCAGATATTGCATCAGATATTCATCCACTGGATCAGTGAAGAAAATAACCTGCAAGCACAAAATGAATTTTAGGTGTTTAGCTTGCAAGATAAATCACATTCAGGTATAGAAACTCAAAAGGGTAGAGCAGAATCAATCTTCAATTAGAACGATCATCGGATGAAAGCTTACCTCATAATTCTTCTTTGTTAGTCTTTCAAGGAACGGAGATTTTTCCAATTGTTCCTTGCTTGTTCCAGTAATGTAAAAGATGTCTTTCTGTCCTGACTTCATTCTCGAGATGTATTGATCCAGAGAAGTTAATTTACCATTTGATTTAGTGCTGCAGAGAGGAAAACAGCAATCCATACTTGAAACAACTTGAGGTTTAAATTGCAAAAAATTATACGCTATCCTGATCTACTTACGTCTCAAACCGAAGAAGTTTTGCCAACCGGTTTCTGTTAGTGGCATCCTCAATAATACCAAGCTTAATCGACTTGCCAAACTCATTCCAAAATTTGGCATATTGACCTTTCTTCTCATTGTTGTCACTGGATTCC
>JACFYI010003651.1:910408-924277 GCA_014898755.1 Handroanthus guayacan
GGCTTTCAGATTGAAAAAAGTCGCCTAAAAACATGGAAAAATCCTACCAAATATCTTTTTCCCCCTTTTTAGCTTAAAAGAGAAACAATTTCTGTTGCTTTTACCTTTGTAATTACACATGAAAGTGTTTGCTTTGTGTAAATAACCAAGTATAAAAGATTTTGGAGGCCAATTTTGTGTGCTTATATATTTGATTTTCTGGAAATTTGTTGGCTTATTCCAGTTTTTTCAGAGTAATGCATATTCGTAATTTTTAAATGGGGTATTTGAACTAGAACAGGGATAGCCCCATTCTTATTTATTTTATTTACTGAGGATAGACATGAACCGAAATATATACGTATCAATTAGAAGGTGGTTGAAATAATGGCTGAGATGTCGCATTCGTAAAATTTATTTTTACAGTTCAATTATGGCGATTGAGATATGCAAATTAATTTAAGTTCATTTACATATCAAAATTTCATTTGCTAAATGGTAACAATTTGTAAGGTATAGAAAATCAGGGATGGTGTTTTTGGATTTTGTGACAAATAAAAATGAAATAAAGTACAATTATTTGAATAAAGAAAATATGTCTCTGAACAAAACGTGATGTAAAAAAGAAGGAATTTTGTAACTATGTAAATTGACAAATTAACTAAACCTTAGGAAAAAAGGTTTATTTGAGGATTATTAAACGTGTTTAATTAAAAACTCATCAATTAATAATATGTAGGAGGTGTATAAAAACCAAATAACATAATGTCAGCTGTTTTTTTCTAATTTTCAAGACAAACAACAGAATATGTTTCGTTTTTTTGTCTAGGATAAATCGGTCGGATCTTCCTTCCTTTTTCTTCCTTTTACTAACATGCCCTATTCCGATGGCCCACTAATAAATGATAACTTATTTATCTTGCATTTGGAATATATTAGCACAATAATTATGAGCGTACAATGCTAATTGGAAGTAATTATTGAACCACAGATAAATGCGTTACAATTTACAACTGCGGCTTGACTCAAAATTTGTCATGGTTTCGAGGTTGTTTGGCGAAGCATATTTAAAATAAGTTACAAGATATTTTTAGAATTTATGAGACTTGATATTTTAGATTAAGAATGTATTTTTGAAGTAACTTTGTAAAATAACATATTAGAACTCGTAAGATATTAAAATGAGAAAATTGTAATTAATTAAAATGATTAAAACGGAATAAGAATGTTAAGATCTTTAAAAAAAATAAAATAAAATTAGGAACTCTTTATTAATTCCCAAAATAAAATGTTAGAATTTTATAAACTTTTTTTAAAAATAAGAATTTCCTAACTTATTTTTATAATCTGGGCAAATATATTTCATTTTAACCATTTTAATTATAAAATTGTCATCACTGGCTTCTTAAATGCTAAAATGTCGTATTTTATAAGCTCCAAAAATATCTTATCAAATATGAGAGCTTATGAGAACTTACAAATAATATACAACGCACTTAGGATTCTTTGTTTCAGTTCATATTTAATCTCATATTCATATTTATATTTTATCAACTATTTCATTGCATGAATGTTTATTAAATACATGATATTCATAACTCTGTGTTTTTAAAAGAAAAAATTTAATACACTCCAAATGTATTTAAATAGAAAAAAATAAAAGATGGGATGCTATTTAAAACAAAGGATCCGAACCCATGTATAACGTGGTACAAGTTTATGACCTGTGTACTTCTTTCCCGTTTTCACCCACCAAGGGAATGTGAAAGGCAAAAGAAGAAACGTAGCACGTACCACTTGTTCAGTTGTATCCTTCTCTCAATCATTGAGACCGACACATCAATTCATCACTCACTAAAGTTGGGGTCCCTGCACCACGTTTACAGTCCCAACTCCTGTATTTGTTCCTTTTTCACGACTTCGCTACGGATGCAATGCGACTCCAACTCATGATGGTGAAATAGAACTTTACCTAACCGTAGAGAAGTCGTCTTCCTCAAACCTTGATCCAACGGTCCTAGTTTCTTCACATGAAAAAATGAAAAAAAATATGAGGTCCACCGAGATCTTTAAATTCTTCTCCACTCCCACAGCTTTGAGTTTTCTCTTCTCTTCTGGCCAATATCTTAATTTTCGCAAACCTTAATAATCTCCCTTCCTTCCCAATGGCGGAGACCCCATCAGACCAGTCCCCTGCCCGAACCCAATCCCAATCCGGGTCGGACCATGAAGCCTCACAGTACTGGTGTTACCACTGCGACAAGCGCGTGGCAATCGAAACCCTCGGAGATCTTCACGACGTCGTTTGCTACGAGTGCAAGAATGGTTTCGTCGAATCCATCTCAGCTGCCTCCGTTCCAACTCCGGCTGCCGTGTCCGATCCCATCGACGACCCAGCTCTGGGGAATCAGTTCATCCAGGTCCTCCGCCTCTTAGCTCAGGCCGCGCATGAGGAAGACGCGCCCCCTCCGCTCCCATCGGATCCGTCTGATGAAGATTACCTCCGCATCGAGCTGGATGGGTGGGATAACGACAACGATGATGACGATGAAGATGAAGACGATGACGAACATTCGGTCGAGGTCATCCACGAAGAGGAGGGTGATAATCGTGAGGGTTACAGTGAAAATAATAGATCCGATGGTGAGGATGAAGAGGGAATCGAAGTTATTGAGTCGCAGGCCGAAGATGATGAGGAGGAGATGCGAAGAAGGCGGCGCGACGTGCTTAGGCTTCGTCTGAGGGATTTCGCCTCCCGAGCTGCAAACAGACGCAATAGAATTCTTGATTGGGCAGAAATTTTAATGGGGCTCGAGGACCATTCGATCGAGCTGAGATTACAGGTTCCGGATTCTGATACTTACTTTGGGAATCCAGGGGATTATGTTGATGCCGCAGAATACGAAGCGTTGCTGCAAAATTTAGCTGAGAGTGATAGCGGAGGGAGACGTGGGGCTCCCCCAGCTGCAAAAGCAGTGGTGGAGGGGTTGGAGAGTGTGGCGATTGGGAAGGAAGAGGACGTAATGGCATGTGCTATTTGTAAAGATTCCGTAAATGTGGGTGAGGTTGCAAAGAATTTACCTTGTGGGCATGGATATCATGGTGAGTGTATTGTCCCCTGGTTGGGGTCACGGAATTCTTGTCCAGTTTGTAGGTTTGAGTTGCCTACGGATGATCCGGAGTATGAAGAGGAGAGGAAGAAGAGAGTGGTGGTAGTCGGTCTAAGAGCGGCTTCATCTAGTTCTTCTAGTGGCGGTGGCGGTGGCGTTGGCAGTGATTCCGGCTCGGAGTGAATTGCTATCGTATGCAACAAAATTGTGAGCTTTATTTACATTTATGTATCTTAGATTGTAGCTTTGTTTTGTTATGGGTTTTAGTTTCTGAAGTCGGAGGATTGTTTGTTGTACTAGCTTGTTGTGGAATAGGTGTATGAATTATTATGTGGTCTCTTATTTGTAAATAACAAACTTTCAAGTTGAAAAATTCACAATAAGTTCCATATGACAAAGCACTTGTCATTAACTTTTTACTTGATTGTGTTACAATTTTTTATAACAATCGTCTTGCTTGAACCTGCTAACAAAAGGGGGTACCAGTCAGTTGAAACTATTATTATGTGGTTGGAATTTACTGGACTTGGTGATAGTCACAGGACTCGAAGTGCTACGCTGAACTTAAAACTGCATTTCTGTTTCTCCTAGGCAGTCTAGGCAGACTCATGCCTCAAGGAATTAGGGTGCTTCTGATTTGCCATAATATGGTTTGTTGGAGGTTTGTGTCATTCAGCTTGCCAAGATTTCATTATCTTGGAAGCCTTAGTGATGCATAAGTTTTAAAGCTTGGAACGATCTTTCAAAGAATTTGGAATATGGATCTTGTTAACATGTCAAGCAGCGCTGTTGAACTACAGAAGCTATCATCATATTTTGTAACTGCCAAAGATCTGTAGCTTGGTCCTCTTCCGAGTTCAGTACTGTTCTGGAAATTGATATGAATTCTTGTTACAGTGGGGGTTGATATATTGACATGGGAAAACACTGATAAATGTTGAAGGGGTCACAGATGTATAAAATGTTAGATTGCTTTGGAATCTGTGTAATCAATACTGCAACTTTAACATGTTCCAAAGAATTCGTAGAGCTTTCTGTGAAGATCCAAGGAAGATTTTTATTTTTATTGTTTCATTTTTTTCCCCGAGGGTTGTCCTCGGTCTTGAGTACCCTGGAGGAGTCCAACTTGCTCCACATCTAGGACCAAGATGTGGTGCAAACCACATTCGTTCAAATTCACGTCGCCTCTATTAGCGTCACAGGCCCGCACTTGGTGTGCCCTGTGAAAATCCTAGTTTGACTTAAAATTTAATAAAGCCCATGTGGAGGGGATTGTGATTGTGATTGCGATTGTGATTGTCTATCCAATCTTTGTTGCTGGTATGAAACTTGAAACAGCTACAACAAAGATTTCAATTTTTGTAGTGGGCATGTGAAGACTCATTGATTTGTAGCATGAACTGGTATGGCTACTGTCTTGCTTAATATAAAAGCAATGTCTTATTCCCAGAAGATGATAGTCCGATTGTGATGTTGAAGGAAAACCATTGCCTTATCAAAATACCCAAGTAGTAATGTTTTGAGGAAAATTGCATTGACTTCCCCTGATTTATAAACTATTTGCAACTGCCTCCTCTCAAGTTTGGCTTTTTTGCATCAACCTCCCTCTCATCCATTTTTCATTAGTTTTCATTTATAAAGACTAAAATGTCTTTTTGTTTGAAAAAAATTATTTGTTCCCTTACTAATGACAAATAGGTATTGGTTTTATTTTCTGTAATAATAAAAATACAATTATTTGTAGTTATAAAAGCCTAATAAATGTAAAAATGAAAAATATGTATACAAAATTAGATACATTATTATATAAAAATATATGTTTGATATTTCTTATAATCTAATAATTCAAATTTTTTCTTAAATTCAAATTTTTAATTTTTAAAACATATATAAATCCAAATATAATTCAATTGGATTTATATAGGAGTCCAAAACCAATTCTGTAGAAAATCAGTAAAAAATAAAACTACTAAATCTAAAGTAATATATTCCATCTTAAGGTTTATTATTTTATTTTATACTATAAAATAGATTTAATTACACGGTTGTGTGAGAATTGCATCCATCTCTTTTTTATAGTATAAAATAAAATAATAAACCTTATGATAACATATGTTGTTTTAGATTTAGTAATATTATTTTTTACTTATTCGACTTAGACTCCTAAATAAATCCAATTGAATTATAATGGAATTTATATATGTTTTAAAAATTAAAAATTTTAATTTGTACTAAAATTTAATTTAAGAGAAAATTTGAATTATTGGACTATAAAAAATATCAAATTTCTATCTTTATATAATCATGTATCTAATTTTGTGTACATATTTTTTGTTTTTACATTTATTAGGCTTTTATAATTACAAATAATTTCATTTTTGTTATTATAGAAAATAAAACTAATAGTTATTTGTCATTAGTAAGGGAATAAATAATTTTTTTTCCAAACAAAATGACATTTTAATCTTTACAAATAAAAACTAATGGAAAAATGTATGGCAGAGAGGTAGATACAAAAAAACTAAACCTAAAAGGAGGTAGTTACTAATAGTTCGTAGTTCATGGGAGGTCAATGCAATTCTCTCTACTGTTTTAAGAGTCTTTTTTGGGCCGGTTTGCCAGTTTGTTATGTGATATCCTGATCCTGAAATTTGTTTCCATCTTTGGATAAACATGAAACTTGGACAAGCTTTGCGGTTTCTGTTCTTTCACCAGATGATCTCAGAGTGGAATTTGAATTGTCTTTTCATATGAATATCGAACATTCTTAGCTTTTTAAGAAGGGACCTTCATAGAAAATGCTACTTATTTGAAGCGACAAGAGGGTTAGAGCGTCATCGCAAGTGTTATAAGGGTTCTTCCTCTTGCGAATGGATGATGCCATGTTCCTAGCATGACAAAGCTTATCGTGGTGCTGGTTCATATGACATGATAATCAAGACTTATTTGTGTTGAATGGAGTTTTGGTTTGCGAGCAGAATTTTTGATCCATTCTAATTTGATGAAATGGTGGATACCTACTCTAGTTTTCAAATATGGGTGCCAAGAGAAAGGGTGTTTAGTTCTCTATGCAGTATAAACTTTACAATACTATACTTCACTACTAACAGACCAAGAAAAATGTGTCATACAGTTGTTAATTGATACGGTGTGGCATGAAAACTAATGATATATGATGGGATTAACTGTATTGTGATCCACGAGAATCAAATTTGGGTGGACGAACATATGGTGGGAAAACATATCTGTTAATTTTGGGCACACCGAAATGGCATCATAAATTTTCAAAGCAATAGATATCTGCATATTTGGATGTAACATCTTATAAATTTCAAAAACTTTTTATAAGATGTTTTAAATAAATTCAGCCAAGCAGCCTCTGAGGGCAAACATAGTGAAATAGCCCGTGTAGCTTTACGCTGGAAAAATAACTTCAAAGGATACGTGCAAAGCAGAAATCCAAAATGTCTTCCAGCCAAATTTTCAGCTGTATCAATCAATCCCCACCATGTGAAAAGGGCTCAAGTATAATTCTATCTCATTGCTATAACAAACCAGCATCTGCAGATCAGCACAGGCCACACAATGTGCTTTGCAGAAAGCATGGATGGTCCAAAGCACCTCGATTCAAACAATCCAACAACTCTATCAAAGGAAAAAGAAAAGGCAGCCACAAAGTCCCAGAAAAGCAATTAGTTACATTTCCTCCACAATCTCTTCCATAAACAAGACAACATGCATATTATATATACAAGAGCCTTTACTCTTTAAGATTCGCTGAAATGTAAAAGACCAACACTACAATATGGAATGTGCTTTATGCGAAGCATAAAAGAGACCAAGAAAGAAATTAAGACACTCTAAAACAATTAAACCTAGCTTCTGTATTTCTCCAGATAACTTATCTCAAGAATCAAAGTAAACCCACAATTTCCCTCATTATTTAGTTTCTATCAATCCCTCCCCACCTATGTTAATATGATTCTTTTCAACTCAGGTTAAGTAATGCTATAAAACCACTAGACTGCTCTGATTGGTCCTAATGTCATCCCGAGAAACAAAGACCAGATAAATTGACCCTATTTCCATGGAGGTGTATAATGCTTAAAAGGATAATGTTCCCACCCATTATCTGGTTCTTTGCGTTTCCCACCTGCAACAGAACTGATGGTTGGTTGCGAATTGGACCTCAACTGCTCGTCCATTAACCTGAGTTGGCCTGAGTTTGGGAACTGTGCGAAGCTTGCTGGATCCCTACTCCCACCATCTACCATCGTTACGGTGTTTAGATCAAAGCTGCTCCGTGAAGGCCCAATGGCTCCAACCCCATTTGGAGTTGGGTTGGTCATGTTTATGAAAAAGGGCGGTTGAGAGAAACCAGTTGGCAAAGCTGAGGCAGAGCCAACAATCTGCGGGATAACAGGCGCTCCTCTAGAATCTACCATGTAAGGGATGGGTCCACCAGATCCATATATCGTAGAGGAGAAAGGCATAGCAGGCCCAGATGCAATGGTATTGTAACCGTAAACTGAAGAATGAGCATAAGGAAGCACGGATCCTATTCCCAAGAAACTCCCTGTTCTCCCCACGTTAACATCAAATGGCAGCCCTGAAGTCCGGCCATTTGGCAAGGCCAAAGATGGAGAAACAAAATCTTTGCGATTGACTTCCACTCTCGTACCCATTATGGATATTGCAGAGTCATCTGACTTGTTAACTCCAGAGACACTGAAATTTTGAGATAACTTACCTAAATAGGAATTATCAGAAGAATCATTGAGAAAAGATGGTTGATCATTTAGATTAATATTCATCAAGGAAGGCTGCTTTGATGATGATGAGGAAGAATGAGACCGACTGTGGTGGCCATTTCCTTGGGGAAAGAACTGCCCCATCCGCAAATCTGATGGAAAAGCACCATCTTCACTTGTACGATTTAGATCCAGTTTGAGAGGTTCAGATCTTCTTGGATTTGTTTCCCCCGAAGATTCACCAGAAGGAAGGCCGAAATATGAGGGAACATTTTTATCTGATGATAGATCTCCTGTTCTGTCATCAATACTTTCAGCCACATTCAGATCTATGTCAAGACATCCTTGTCGTTGCTTCGAACTGCTGCCACTTCCCCCAGCAGAAAGATCCTTCTCACTTTCTGGCATGCGGCGAGGTGATGCAGGGCGGAAAGCACTTGTTGCAGCAGAACCTTTCCATCCAAGATTCCCCTCAAATTGCAATGGTGCAACAGGCTGTCCGGGAGCTGCGGCTGCTCTTGAAGCAGAAACAACTGAGACTGTTGTCAGAAATTGGTCCCTAGAACAATCATCTTCTTCTGCACTGACTTCTTGATTCAGATCAAAACTACACTTCTCTGTAGGCGCTTCTTCTTGATGCCCCTCAGTCACCGGGAAGGTATCCATAGTTTGTATGTCATTTGTCTTGTCAGCACCTAGGTTCTCATTGCTAGTTGCAGATTCTTCCTGCATTGGTGAAGCTTCATCTGACAAATCTGGGTCATTTGCGACATCCTTAGGCGAGCCCTCACTGGCATGGGATTGTTTTCCACTTACAGAGTTCGGGCTATCTGGCTGCTGAGCATTACCTTCTGGTAGTTTGTCAGAAGAACTGCAACTTTGTTCTCTGTAATCTACAACTTGTCTGGCAACTTGCAGAGCCACTTCTAGAGGATCTACAATTCCATAGAGTTCAACATCAGACTTCTTTCTAGCCCGATCAGGTTCTCTACGTGTTCCTTTTTTGGCAAAATTACGATCATTTGCCAGATTATTACCACTTAGGTCGAGTTTTTTTATCTTTTCATGATCCTCAATCCCTGATAACAATGCCCCTAACTCCTTAGAATTTTCCCAACTTTTCTCGTCGCTAGATGATTTGCACAACACACGATATTCACTCCCTTCTTCAGCAGTGAATGCACTAGAACTTCTCTTTTGAGTTGCAGAACAGCTATCATCCATGGAACCCTTTCCACTAGAGTCAACTTTCCCTGAATCAATATATGATGAACCTTCATCACACAAACTTTTGTCCCTGGTGACGGAAAATTTGTGTGAGCCGGATTCTGTTACTGATTTCTTTGCATATGCAGCATCGGAACTTGAAGGAACAGGTCTGTCTTCTGATGTGTTAAGCTCTTCATGCGATCTCAATTTCTCCGGTGAATTTTCCATCTTTGCGACATGCATTCTATCTCTAGCTGACTCCAACTCCTGAAACTCTGTCTGACCATCAAGAATATCTTGTCTAGAAACAGCTGGATTACATGATTCAAGCGTGGGACCACCTATTGAATCACATGCAGGAATCCCTGTGGCAGGCTTTGGTAGGGAAGGTGAGGCCGCATGATCCAACGGCTTGTCATCACCAACTGCAGGCTTAGAAGTTCTATCCGCATGGTGTGTCTTTTCAACCTGGCCAGAATGCACAGCATCAGAACTTGTAGATAGCACTGGATCGTCTCTAGATAATTCCTGTCCACTTTCTTTATAAGAAATTACTATGGAAAGAGAATCTTCTCGCTGAGAAGAATCTGAATGTCCACTACCTCTCCCAATATCTGCACCTTTTCCCACCTCATCATCAGTCAAAGCTCCAAATTTTTCAACATGAGAAAGAGATGCATCACTGTCTCCCTTCCTTTTCCAGCTTTCAAATAGCGCTCGAGCTTTATCCTGTACCTTGGAACTATTGTGGGCAAGGAGATCTTTGACAGTCATCCATATTTCAGTAGCAGCCAGTTTTTCATAGTCTACTTGCAGTTTTTCAAGTGCTTGCAGCAGATGAGTAATTGACTCTTCCACAAAAGTATCACTTGAGTCATTGCTGAACTTCTGGGCATCCTTCAACCACTTTGCAATAAAGTGAAGGCCATCTAATTGAATAAAAAGATCAAGACAATCTTGGTTCTCAGTGGCAGCTATGGCACTTCCAACTGCAGACCACTGCCTGGTTGCTTCACCAACATTCTTAACAATGCCATCTCTCTCTTTCTGCATGACAGCCACAAGTTCCTTGACTCGAGAAGGGACCGTAAGCCCATTATTCATTTCAGTCAAGGTGAAAAAGTCGTCGAGCGCCATAATCTCTCACAAGTTACAACTGCAATGAACTGACCTATTTCTATACATCACTGTGTTCTGCCCCCTGCAAAAGGTTATCAAGAAGGGTGGTTAACGGCACATATGCCAGACTCTTAAGCATCATTCATCAATTGTAAGGTTCCAATTGCAGAGCAGAGTGGAGATCACATAGAACAAAAATCAATCAATCCAATTCATGCATTGAATGCTAAGATTTTATTCCCTTTCTGGCCATGGATATCTTATAATTGGAGATGAACGAAAGAGCCAATCGACGGTGTTGGTGGCTGTGATGATTATGGTTTAGCTAGAGCTGTAAAGGTAGTAACCTGAGAACAACCAGTTGAATTGAAATGAGATGATATTGTAAGATAAAGAACTTAAATGTTGAAGAAGTGGGCTTGATAGTTTCTTGTAGCAGGGGAAAGGTGAACTGGTGCCTGAGGAATAGAGTAGAAAGGGAAAGAGAAGATCATTCATCTGAATTTTTTTCCTTTAATAGCGAGTATTACTTAATCATCTTCCAGATGAACAGCTAGTCTCTCAGCTCAGTGCAGTAACAAGTAAGGGTGCCATTTCAAATGATAAAGTGAAATTTAAACAAATAAGCGAAGTGCTAGGGTAGAAAAGTAGAAGTATAAGGGCGAAATTGGGACGTAACTGAATAGTAGTAAATATGCATACCAGAATATCCCTTAACACCTTACAGAGACAATATGCAAAAGAGAGAACTTCAGTTATGTTTACTTGCCAAGAAGCACATGGTAATTGAAGGGCCAAATTCAAATGGAAATGTGCAAGGCAACAATGAGTGTAAGAGAAACTATGGTTTACTCAAAAGTGAAGGAAGTGCCATAACATGAACTAAAACCTCTAAAGTAGACGACAACCAAATTTACTGACAACTACACACACTAATAAATATATAGAGGTTAAAATGAAGAGAATCAACTTCCTATTCTCCGAATAAATCAGCAATGCTATACAAAAAGTGAAACGTGAACATGAAACAAAAATAAACTGAAAAACTTCCATAAAGAAACAGAAGTAGTTTCTTTCCAAAGGATAAATGGACAATAAATTCACTTCTACTTGAAAACTGGATAAATTAAGCATGCCACTGGAACATGGAAATATTCAATCAGCCTTCTTTAAATGGTTATTCCACCACAAGATTCTGAAGTCTAATTCCCTCAAGCAAGCATATGCCCAACTCAATGACGACAAGTTGAAAATCAGTTTTACTAACACTATAAAACAGATAGAATACCAGCCATTTAATGAACAACGAACAACAAAGTCGTGGGACAAATTACACATAGGTATCAACTACAAGTCAAAAGGAGTAAACATGATATGCATGCCAATAGGAAATCTAACATGATTCAGCAACCATATTATTTACCACTTCATAAATATCCGTTGATCAATTTTGAAATAAAATCACAAACTGAACGTAGTCCAATGAATCACCAACTGAGGAGTAACTTGAACCCTGCAAGGGCATAAGAAATTCAGAAGAAATGGTAAACAAATTAATAATTTGCAATTCCATTTACGAAACATTCTCACATAAAAAAGAGCTCAAACAAAAAACTGCAATTAAAATACACGGAGTCAAATAAAACACCATTTACAAAAATTGACCTGGAAAAGGGCCAAATCTAGGGTTTTACACAACGAAAACCAAATTTTCTACCAAAAAAGAAACTGAAAAATTCAAGAAATAAACATATGAAGCTTATTAAAATGAAACAAAACCAACCTCCAACCGAGGTCCGAAACCCTAGACTAACAATCTTTTACCCCTGCTCTAGAAGTTAGCGTGTTCAAATGCGCAAAGTGTATGCACAGATACACGCAATTAATACGAGATATGTGCTAGAGATTTTCTCAATTTTATAGTAATTAATGCAGCAAGAATCAAATCAAAACTCTCTAATCCAGAAAACAGAAGATAGACACAAAATCTAGAACAAATAAGAAAAAAGAAGAAAAATAGAAGTTACTTTACCTCTTTCGAAAACTTGGAAAAAGCTTACAATTCCAAAGCTCCAGCTCCTTTAAATCGGAAAACCTCCACTTTTTCCCCAACCCCAAAACCCCCAAATTCTTTACCTCAGGAGCAGAGAAATAAACGGAAAATTTAAAAAACAGGACAAAAATTTGAGTGAGAGAGAAGCCTCCGCTGTGCGTGTTTGAAGTCTAATATTCCGTTGTTCTTCGTCTTCCTCCAGCTGATTTTTCCTTTTTTACTTTTTCCGAATTTTGACATTCTTTATTTTATTGCTTTAATTTATTTCTCCTAAGAAAGTTTGCTTGTTGGTCTGTTGTAGTTCACAAGTGGGGATTGAACACGTGCCGCGCGAGTGGGTCGCCGAACACAACCCGTCTGCTCTTAATGGGCTCTTTTTGGGGCCCGATAGTTGGGTTGGGCTTCATATCTCTAGCGTTTGTTTATTGTCTTCAATAAATATTATTTTTATGTGATATATTCAAGCATATTTTATTTTTTTCGAATTAAGCAATTAAAAATATGGATATAGAAAAAATATAGAAATATTGAAATAACTATAAGAAATATATATATATATATATGGAAATTGATAGTAGAGGTGAAGAATAGTGAATGAGTTGTTTCTGTTATTGACTGAAGATGTTTATAGTAAAAAAATCCCCGATAAATATATACTTATAAAAAAAAAAGTCCCAGATAAATATATATGAACTAGATAAATTTGAAAATTTTAACACTAGTATCGTAATTTTTAATTTAAGCACAATTCCTGGTCTGCAGTACCTAAACATATAAAATATTATTTGAGTATTATGTGATTTTTGTCCAAGCATATTTCATTTCTTTTTTCTTTTTTTTTTAATAAAGGGTACATGAAAAATGAAGATGTAAAAATATAACTATTTTTACATGATAAAATTGAAAATTTAAAATTTGATATCATAATTTTGATTTTAGACACAAAACACTTCTCTTTTTATACTAATATGATAA
Source organism: Handroanthus guayacan (assembly GCA_014898755.1). Taxonomy (NCBI): domain Eukaryota; kingdom Viridiplantae; phylum Streptophyta; class Magnoliopsida; order Lamiales; family Bignoniaceae; genus Handroanthus; species Handroanthus guayacan. The sequence continues at coordinate 923,605 of JACFYI010003651.1, forward strand.
ATAATATACTCCATTTCAACAAGACCCACACGCAAAATATAATATATGCAGTAGATATTTTTGTTAAAACAAAAATTGAAATCGAATGAGCATCTTGGCGAACCATAATATAAAACTTGACTCAATTAATTGAGAATCCATCAAATTCCGACGAGATCCAACAAAGACAAGGCTTAATTGAATACGATCCAAACCTCGAGCACGTAAAGTGGGAGCAGATGCATAAACAAAAGCGTGATTGAGAGTGCAAGAACAACAAAAATAATAATTATGAGAGAGTAGAAGTATCTCATAACGTCTTGAAAAGTAATTAATAAATATTTTATATTTGTATATATAATACAATATTCATATAAAATACTACCAGAGAAGAAAAAATGCACAAAAAAATTACGTTAAGATTAATTAATTAATTCATTTTAAAATTTATCACTAGATAATATTTATAGCTAATTTTGATATTGATATAACATATTAAGCTATTTCATTATTTAGATAATGATAATAGAAAATTAATAGTAACACCTAAGTCGCAAATTTAAAATTTTTAACTAGTTTTAGAGCGAGTTTTCGCTCTTAATTTATCGGATCGAGAATGAAGCGCTAGAGCAATAAAAGAAGCAGAACAATTATGTAACTTAGGTCCAAACCCGACCATTTGACAAGGTTGCGA
>JACFYI010003651.1:932604-955198 GCA_014898755.1 Handroanthus guayacan
AAAAAAAAAAAAAAAAAGGAATGGTAAAAGTTCATATTTGAAATTTTTAAAAATTGTAAAATTTTAGATTCAAATTTCCTTTCAAAAAATAGTCTGAAGATTTATCTAATTTTATAATGATCTAATAGTGTGATTGTCAAATACATGGTTCGTCGAAACGGTAAAAAAATGGTGGAACAGCCGAAATAGAACGGGAATGGCCAGAAAGACAAGAATCGCTTACAACTGTAAAATATGAGATCTAGCTGTAATTACTATTCAGAGAACAAACTCATCACAATAATCCGACCAAATTGTCAATCAAACTAAAGTTTATGAAAACTAAAATAATTTATTCAAGTAAAACTATTCTACGAACAAATTCAAACTCGTCAACTTTTCATGAAAAATTATAGATTTAATTAACTAGAATCCAAAGTATATCAGAACTCAACGATTCCACCAATAATAACACCTTTACAAAAGGAGATCTAAGCGTAGACCTCCTCAATTAAAATATCAACAGATACTATTCTAAAAATGCATGCCAACTGTCTGATGAAGGAGCTTTCTTTTTTCTCCACAAAATTAAGTACATGATGGACACAAATAATTGGTCTTCACAAATTAGATTACTGAAGAGAAATTTGAAAGCCACAGAGACTGTGGAGAACGAAGTCACATTCCCTATTAAACGTGTAAGTGGAATGAATTTCATCATTAAAATTAGAACAAAAGAAAGTGATGTGAAAGCCAAATTGGATGATTCACATTGTGCATACATTTTGTGGTATACCTAAGTCTAGTTTAAATAAACAATGTGACATAAAACAAAATTTACTGCATTAATAATGGTCATTAAACGTGCAATATCGGCCGAAGGGAGCAATTTTGCAAGAGCCTCAAGATGCAGTTCTCCATTGCATCTCAATCTGAATCCTACCATTCCTCGAGTCAATAAGGTGGTACCTCTCGTTGATCCGCTTATTGTTGACAACATCGGATAGGTATATGTCGACATAACCCAGTGTTTCCTGAGTAAAATGTGTAATAACATCAATTAATTGAACTGTTCATCAAGAAAATCTTGATTCTCATAAAATCTTTTACTTTTTGGAGAAGTGAAAAGTTGCAGTAAAATTTAGAGAAAGTTATAGTGAAAGTTAAGAGTATATAAAAACAAAAGTTAAAAGCATAAAAAAGTTGCAAAAATTGAATGATAGTTGTTTTTAGCTTATATAATGCTTAATTTTAAGAATCAAATACCAAAGTATCACTTTCAAACGATAAAAAATAACTAAAATTCAGCTAAAAGTTAGAAAGCACTTTTCTTAAGTTGTTGCAAATGCCCGTATTTGTAGGGCTCAGAGAAAGTCACCTTGGGGTGCCGTAGACCCATTCTTTTCGAAGTGCTAACTACTTCCACATGAATTTTGTCATTGATAGGCGGCTCAGCAAGCACGAACTGAAACTCCTCTTCCCATCTCGGATCTCTATTTTTCTTCAATGTCTACCAATTAAGCAAGTACAACACGGATCAATATAAGTATAAAAAACCTAATCACAGTGATAAAATTTCGATCAAAGTTGCAATTAACACCTGTAAAATATCTAATTAAACTCTCTATATTAATTGTGATGATGCTATCACCCGTTCTTAGAAACTTAACTTCTTCAATAGGAAAGTGTGTGCTATAATTATTGAGCATTGAGGTTAGGGCGTCATTTCCATGGTTGGATTGACCAACAACTACCCGTGAATTAGGGTTCTACAAAGCAACAAGAAAAGAGTGACATGAATATGAGTCCACTGATATATTTCTGACCAAGAACTACTATGTATCATGATAATTTATTCACCGCACAATGATGTAAATGCGGAATTAGCCAATTAAATTTTCATAGAGCCCGGGAGCTTCGCCAGGATTAATTGCAAGAACTCTGTTCCTAGCAATAAATCTTCTCATCTATTGAGATAGAGGATTCAAACTGCCATCAATCATATATACATGTATATATATGTTTCTCAAAGTGAAGATTACCTTAGTTTTTCTCTCCTCGCCTCTAAAATTTATACGTACAGATGGATTCGTATGGTGCTTCCCTTCCAAATCTTGAGCTTCATGGATTATAATGACAAGCAAACCACCATTGTCAGGTGTTCCTTCAGGAGCCTTCTGCACTTCACCAGAATTCTCAAGATTGCTCGGCAACTCATCATCCTTGAAAGGTTTATAATTTACTTCAACCACAAGCTGCCCTCGCGACTTTTCGTTCTGATTATCATCAGGATTCAGATTTTTAAGAAGATCGAGTGTCATAACTTTTGGCTCCTCTGGAATCAGCTCTTTTAACTGGATTATATTCAAGCCCATCTTGTCATGTGATCCAACCTAAATATTATTGACACAAATAACAAAAAACTTTTTATTCCCACAAAGTTCATAATGATGCATATGGAAAAAAAGAAAAAAATGCATATATACAAATATATGGATATCTATCTATATACCTGTTCCCAGTCATAGACTTTTAGCATTAAAACTTGAGATTCTGGGTCTGTAACAACGAAGCTAAATTCCTCATTCCATTCGGGGTTTAAGTTTTTGTATTTCACGGTTGTTTTCTTGTATGGAAGTTTGTCGTCCATGAGCTTTAGCTTCACATAAGGATCCGATGCCCCTAAAAGATCTTTTTTCTTGAGCTTCATCGCTCTAAGAACATTTACGTTAAGAATCCCAACTGGTTTCTGCATTGCCCTGTTAATTTGCAAAGCCAAAGACTACGATAAATCAAAGTAGTAAGATATTCTTCAGTAAAGATATTGAGCTGGGAACACAAAAGAACTTACTTTGAGGGATCCATTACTTGAACTTCGAGTCTTTTAGGCCATAAATACATATTTGCAACCTGATCTTTGATAAGTTCCTGAAGGAGCATGTGGGACAACTTAAAATCTCATGAAACTGTAAATGAAATTCTGATAACTTATAAAATAAGGGCATATATTTAGCCATACCTGCACAATTCTGTACGCACCGGGAATGGACATAACATCAGCACCTAAAAGCTTCACTCCGAAGTCAACTTGAGGCTACAAGAGTAAAAGGAAAAGAACATAAGATAATCAAATTCTCCTATATTGTTTACATACTATATTTATCATAATTACAGTGTTCAATTATCACCGACAGATATAAACCTGTCAATGCACACCTTCTCCATTAGAGAAACATGTATATTTGCAAAACAAGGGAAGCTTGGAACCAAAGGCTTCAATGTGATACGTGGAGTAGCAAATACTTGCAAATCGATCACCTGAAATCCTCCAAAATGAAAACAAATCACTTGGCTGGATATTATTAAGTCTAAACAAAGTTTCTATTCCATGATGACTGCAATGCACACACCCACACAATTCCCATAGATATAAGTGTTCCTTCGTTACATTTAATTTTCAACTAACCTGTTAGACAGTGAAACTGAAGCCACTTCACCAAACACTTTCTTATACACTTTCCAATATCTAAAAACTAAAAAGGCTAGTAGCAAAACGTTGCCAGATACGGTACCTGTACAGTAGCTCTTAGACCAAATGCCTTGACAGCAACGAGAATGTTAGGGTTAGCTGCCCACTTCAAGCCTAGTTCCATCATCAATTCCTTTTCCTCCGTGTTATATACTTTCATTCCTGGTTTAATATGATAAATTTTATGTTTTACATCAATAAATCATATTCCGGGAGAAGCAAAAGATGAACAGAAACTTCAATAACATAACAAAAGAAGCAAATATTACTCTTCTCTTTTCAGGAAGCAATAATCTTTTGAGCCATATATCACATAAAAGCAAGTGAAAAACACACATTCGCTTCGCCAAAATTATTTATAGACTGAGTAGTCATTATGTGCAGAAAAAATCAGTAGCTAAACCTTGAAAAGTCGGCGGTAGGCATCCCAAAGTTAGTTCTTCAAACTCTACTGAATCAATTTTGTATTTCGGAATTTGCTCAGCTATTATGGGCTCTGCAATTTGCTTTGCCATCTTACAGATCGCCTGAAAATCTTAGAATGTTAAAATTTGATCAAAAGAGCAAAATAATAGCCAAAACATTCTAGTAATTAATCATATGTACCTTATCTAAATAAGGCCACATGTGTTCAATGAATTTGTTCAGCCAATCAATCTGCATGGAAATGTATTTAAAAAGCTTAAACTATGATAAGCTATAATCTGTCAACTTTTCCCGTAAAAGTTTTTCCAACTCACCCGATCATAATCTGGATTCTTAATCCAAACGGGTATTTCTGGAAGCAGCTTTTGAAGATCTTCAGAATTTTGCTCAATTAATGGATGAATTTCAGGATTCTGCAAAGAATCAATCACAGGGACAAATACGAAGCTAAACAAAGTATAAATAACAAACTGGAATACAAAACTTAAAAGGAAACCAAATGGGACCTAAATAAAATAATATGAAAACATAGACAGAAAATAGAGAAAATTATTTACCTCCACATCAGTTGGCTGATAGAAGATGAATAGAAAGTACCCGATCACAAGCCCTACTGTAGACCCGATTCCAAACCCGAAAAGACCCAATATTGCGCTTATGATACCCATTTCCGATTGTATCTCAAATTACCACAGCAATTGCTTCAACAATTCAACAAAAAAATTTCAAATTCAAGAATCGCATAACCCAATAATAATGATCTTTCTTCGAAAAATAAAATTGACGGTGAAGAAACAGAGAAGATCACGTCGATTATGAGGAGAGTAATGAACAAGAAACAGAAATGGGTGGTTACTGTTTTGCATTTAACGATCCTTTTTGGATCCACAGATAACGGATTTTTCTGAACTATTTAAGCGCCTGGAGATGAGGGTTGTTCTTATGCATGTTTGGCAAGCTGGGAAACGTAATATAACGTTTTCATGCTCTGGCCTTTCGCATTTTAGTTCTAAAATTGGGAGACTGTCCCTGGATTCCATAGCATAAACGAGGATCAAGAATGAATCATGTTGCTCAGTCAGGGACCTATTTGGACAAATGTCTATATATATATTTATATAGTTTGCACCTTGCTGGAGCATAGTTCGGAAATGTGTTTCTACCGCACACAATTTGATTTGTACATGTAAATACTGTTAAAAATAATAATTTGTAATTCTACTTATCTTCTACAATATTTTACCTTATCTACCTATCCTCTACAACATTCTACATGAGGCGGCAAGACGTATTTTTTGACCTCTACAATATTCTACGTTATCTTCTACAATATTCTACCTTATCTACCTATCCTATACAACATTCTACATAAGGCGGCAAGACGTAATTTTTAACCAAGAAGAAAATGGAGAAAATTCCCTCAAATCTTGAAGGCTCCAAAGCTCTCTAAATACTTCTATAAATACGTAATATACATTCTAGCTATAGGCAATGAATTAGAGAAAAAACAAGAGAGAAAAAAAATCAATAAGAGAGAAAAAAAAGAGAAAAAAATTATATTTTTGAGGGTGCATTTTTTAGAATAGAAAGAGAGATATTCCAAGGTTGTAGTGCATGAACTTTGGAATAATTTTGTAATATTGTATTTTCAATATATATTAGCCTCCATTTTATATCAATCTCTCTTTCAAATTTATTTTCACACCCAACAAATACATTAAATTTTTTTTATAAAAGTATTCGATTGATTATAGATGACATTGTACTTATTAATTTTCTTTTTTCTTTTTTTTTTTAAATAAAAATACTTGAATGATGATAATATACTTATCATGCATACGATGGAATACAAAATTTAATATATTTTAAAATAAAAGATTCAAAAAGGTTATACTACAATCGCAACGAGCACACTGGACAGACAAGATGAGCTTGAAACAAAAACTGCTTTGGGAACAAATTTAGATTGCATTAGGAGATAGAACCCCTTCTTGCAGGAAATGGAAGTCTATTAGCAACCCTTGTACGGTTGTACTCATGCAATTTGTAGGTTGTACTATCCTTTAATTGCAAATTGCGGCTAGTATCTTTAGAAAATATTCCATAATGTTCCACTGAAAACTAGTTTAGGGGTAACGTACAAATATTTTGAAAGTTTGTTTAATTTTTGGAGAGAAAAAAATAGTTCTATGGTTAAAGTGTAAAAATGATCATAGTTGAGGGGTAAACTATAATTATTCCATTTTGATATGAGCAGTGAACAATTAATCTCGATTGTACCCTTGAGGCTTTACTTAACTAACGTAGCATACATCGCATTATTCAGCGGACCAAACCTCAAAATTTTGTACTAATAATGGAGGAATAAAACTGGGTCAAAGCCCAAATTAAGCTCAAAACTCAGTAGTCTCGGATTAGGTGCTCCCACCACTGAGTCAAACTAATCTTAACCATAGAGAACCAAAATCATTAATTAAGACAGTAAACTATTAGATGTGCTTATGTTAACACTAGGATTATTACATATAATTTAATACTAATTTGAGTAGCTAAGGAATATGATACACATGGTCGGCACCTTAAGCTATATTTAAAATAAATATGATAGCCGGTGATAATAGGTCAAAATAAAATTGAAATAAACAAAAACTTGTATAATTCGAAATGACACCTGTTATTAGATTAGTTAAGCAAAAATTAATTCAATTAATCCCGGGTTTAGAAGTATGTCTACTATTTGTTAAGCAGGAGACACGCATTAGTTAAAAAAAAAAAAAAAAAAAAAAAAAAAAAAAAAACGAACAAACAAACAAACGTACACTTATGATAAATAGAGTTTAATAATAAACCAAATAAGCAGCCACGTAATGTTTTAAGACAAATTAATGATAAAATACAATAACATATTTCAAGATACTCTTGTCCGACTTCTTCTCATGTCTTTTGTCATGACATAAAGGATAACATTAAAAACTTCAATTTCATATGTGCGATTAGCGTATCAAGGTGGACAATATCATAATCATAAGATTATCAATTCCATTTTCACTTAGCACGTTCTGTTATATAATAATTTTGTTAGAAATTTTGTTATTAATTTTCTATTTCGAATGTTATCGATCTAATGTGTTGATATAAGAATTGGATGCATTAATCATTTCTCTAAAAAAAATTAGAATTTTCATAATATATAAAATAAGAATTGTTGTAATAAATTAGCGTTTTTCATAAATGCTTACAAATAATATATATGAGTTTAGTGTGACTAATCTTAATTAATTATTTCTTTATCATGGTATTTTTCGGTTTGTATATCTGTTTCTGCTGAGCCATATATATGAAAGATCCCAATATTATTGGCCCATTCAGACAAGAAGATGATAAAAATTAAATGTTCTTTTGCAGTCAAAATGGTTCATTCTCCAGTAGGAAAAAAAAATGTAGAAACAAATAATTTGGACTCATTTTGAGACCCAAATTTTGGATGGAATATTGGAGGTATGATACCTTGGCACATTTGGAATGGTTAGACCATGGAGTAGTGGCATTGGATGCACTAATAAATTAAGATACATACGTTAGATGAGATCTTTATCTAAGTAATAATATAGATGTTTCACAATTGTAGAAATCCTCAGTGCAATATCCATCACTGTATGGGATTATTTTTTTTATCGTACAGCATAATAGACTGTTGAGAATTTTTCTACAAAAAATAATCTTAAAATTAAGTTTGACATTTGATTAATATTAATTCTCTATTATAATAGGCTATTCAAAATTTATTATTATATTAATATTTAATTATCATTGATTAATCATTTAAGGTAAGATTTGGTTGCAATTGATTCTTTTTGGGAAAAAAGATGTAAAATTTAAAAATTCAGTTTTTATTATTAATTTTTATTAATATTAAAATTATAAAAAAAAAAAAAAACATTATTTTAACAAGAGGGCAAACCCACCACGCCAACAACGTGGATGGCCAGGATTTCCTAAAATCACTTTCGAGGACAACATCAAGGGTTATAATCTTCAAAACGGATATTTCTAAAAATAGCATAATCCAATGGTCTCCATCGAATCGGCGGCGGCCGCCCCTACACCGTTTCAAACAATATCTTGCATCAGCGGACCGCCCACTCTTGTCGGTAAATTAGCCTGAAAAATAGTGTGTCTCTTCTAAACCTCATTAAATAACAATACAACGCCACGCACACAGAAAAAACAGGCGGAACAACCAATAAAATTGAAATAAAATAAAACCCTCATTTTAAGGATATTCATCATTCATCTCCTATATAAAGAGCTCCATAGAGTGCCTTAAGAGAGTTGCTCTTTGAATGCTGGATCAGAAACCCCGTCTGGGTTTCGAATACATACATACATATTTTTATGTTCTGTAATAGTTTTGAATCTTTCTTGTAGTTTTTCGTCCGCATATTTTTCTAGTATGGATCTCTAATATAGTAAATTTGCTTTTTGCCTGAAGTTATCGTTATTGTCTGATTTTTGCTTCTTTTTCTTCTTGAAAAACTTCGTCTCATGGACATGGACACTGTAGTATCACGTGGGTATCTAGATCAATCGCTCTGCGAATCCCACACCGGAAACCCCAGGAAAATCCACAAGTCACCCTCTATTCCTAGATCCTACGGGAACATGATTTTGCCTTCAAATATACACTCAATGGGAATTCTCCAAGCTCCGCCACCTTCTCTTTTTCACTCCTATCCTTCATATTCACCCCAAAAGCCACCGCAACCGCCCCTTCTTCCTCTTCCCGCTGCCCATCCCCGCCGCAGTTCCTCCTTCTGCGGCCCTTCTTGCCGTCCTGCCATTAATGGAACCAGAGACCATTTTCTCACCCCCAAGAAATCAAAATCTCCGCCGAATAGTTGGAAAAAAGAACAGAAAAAGACACCTAAAAAAAGGGAGCTAGTGAAGAATGTTTCGAAAGTATTTCCTCTCGACTCATCGGCTAATAACGACATAACTACTGATAGTTTAGGCTCTCTTAAAGAAGCGGAAAATCAGGTTGACATGCTTCCGAGTTTTCGGGTGTTTTCTCCTCCGCCGAGCAGCTTACCTCTGCCCAGTTTTTCGTTGAGGTCAAAGCACAGCTGCAATGCTGAAGCTGCCGGAGTGGACGCCGGAGCCACTGACAATCTCCGGCGACTTCTTCAGCTACAGTGAATATGCCCAATGGACAATAAGTTGTGGGCCGCACTAGCACTTAAGTAAAGGGCCCAAAGAATTGGGGTTTGCTTACTTCGGTGGAATTCAATTGAATTAATTCACAATTATCCTGTAATGGGGCATGCTAAACTGAATAGGGTCCAACAAGTGGCGGAATAATTAGTCACTGTAATAATACTAAGTAATATGATTAATTAAGTTAGCCCAGATTAGATCTGGGTTTAATTATCTTTGTTTAATCTGTGATACTGATAGATGTTATTTGTGGCATTACCAGCATCTTTGTTTTTTGAATGGTATTGTGCACAATTAAACCCCATATAATAATTCTTTCTTAATTCTTACTGGACGCTTATTTAAAAATAAGAATCTTTTTACGGTTTAGCTTAGTATCCAATCTTAGAAGCTATGAACACAAGCACACGACATGCCATGATCCTGCCGGGGATACAAACTGAAATACGCCGGTGGTATTATAGTGGGATTAAGTAGAGAACAATTGACCGCATAAACCTATTTTGGATCCTGGATTCCATGAAGAATAATACGAGCTCAATATTTAGGTCTAGGATCTTAAGAAGGAAAGCACTCACTCAATGTTTAGATATAGGATTTTAAGGAGGACAATGCCAGAAGAAAATTATCTCACACTTCAAATGAAATAATATCCGTGCATTGGTATTTATCGTTTGTTTTCATCACTAATTCCTTGATTCAAACATAGCAATTGAATTAGTGATTCGATATGGATCAAATTAGTTGGTGAACAAAATTACAGAACTATAACAAGAACAAATGAGCAAATTATGAAGAATACTCTTTTAGCAGTGCCAGGGACTACATGCTTCTAATACTTGTATAACAACTCTACAACCAAAAAGAGATCATCATAAGTTAACATATCCATGGCAAAACTGAAATTTTCCATCTCATTTGTAGAGAATGAAGTGCTTGTCACATGCCATGTGCCCACATTTAATTGTGTTCTATGAATTCTCAGTTTGTCTATAAGCGCACATGGGGCACGTGTAAAAGATTGTCTGCCCTTCATCAGCAGATCTAATCTGAAGGAAGAAATAGACAAATGAAAGCTGGTTAGATCAGAGGATTGACAGGGGAAAAGCAAATGCGAAATAAATCAACATGTGCTTTACAAATGCCAAGATTTACCTGTCTGGCCACATAAGCCATGCCTAAGTGTTGGCATGCTCTGCACTTTGCATTATAATCCTGTTGGACCAAAGGGAACATCACACGAACAACTATAATTATATCAAACACTAACAAGAAGCAACTATACGTATGGTTCTTACCATTTGTTTTAGTTCCTTCTCTTCTTCAACATCATCGAGTGATGACACCCCCAACTGCCTCCTCATGTCCTGCAAATAAAAGAGAATCAGTAACAGTGAGAAACAAGGGCAAAAGAAAAGTAGAGATGATTAGCATTTGCACATGTCTCAGATGTCTATACGTCAAACTACTCTCACGCCAATCATAAACCAATGACCACATTTTAACACAGGTCATTCCTGTTATTTGATGATGGATTACGGTTTTGGAGGTATATATCTCTAGTAAGCTTAAGATGATCGATGACATATCGACTTTCGGCATATCAATCTTGCATGTAGCTTACGAAGGTGACCCTATGCTTGTACTTCCAAGTAAATAGTCGTAGGGTATGCACAGCAACAATTGTAGTGTATTGCAAAGTGAGACATATATAAGGGCTGAATCTATATCACGCCAGATACTATCTATTTTCTGCAAAACAATAATGTGTTTAATTCAACTTGAGCATGCAAAATCAGAATTTAGCTGACAAAGCTGCTCAAACACAATTTCTATAGACAAAGAGCAGATTATGCCCTCAATATCTAGTAGCTTCCCTTCCCTTTCCCCATTCTCCTTCTTATCAAAATACTCTTCAAACATAAAAGTACACACTTTTTACATTTGTAACTGACACATATAGGCATAAACTAAGCACCGCTCAAGGCAAGAGCTAAGCATTTTGCTTTGTTACATCTTCATGATCAGAAAATGGTACCATAAATTCATCAATGTACATCTTAGAACATGAACTTTTACCATCAAATATAAGATAACAAATATGACAGAGCATTCAGCATCATACCTCAGCACTGACAGTATAGCGGATGACTTTTCCAGAAATCTCTGAGAAAACAACATCATGACAAAATCCTCAATAAACCAGTCATAATAGCAAAATGAAGTACATAACAGCAGTAGCGCTCTTTTGTCATTTTGTAGAATTTCAATAATCCCAGAATCCACAATAAAAAAGTCACCTAGTAATTTAGAACATAAATCCTCAAGGAGCGTGTAACAGATAATAAAATACACCGATAACCAATTCAGAAAGCATAACCTGGAAAATTACCTTTAAGACGCTTCTGGAATTTGCAGGACGGGCATCGAGCATACTTTGGCGAATCGAAAGACAACATTGTCCCGCACATTTCGCAGAACATGAAGTCACGCTGACGACTGTAATCCGTCATAATTGTGGTTATGCTCCAAATTTCCTAGCGAAAACTTGGAAATTCGGTGATTCCCAGTCGATTGATAAGGAAATTAAGCGCTAGTGCCGCGGGAAGAAGGGATTTAGGCTTAGGGTTTAGCGAAGAGGGAAGAAAGCGGGAGCCATTTTTAAAGGGCTCGCTTTTTTTTTTTTTTCTCATTTTTTGTTTTCAAACAAAAATAAAAATAAAAACAATAAAAATAACTTGGTCCAACAGCCAACTAATGGGCTAGAATGTTAGCCCAATAAACAATTCCAACAAAATTCTACGCGTCGTACTTCCACGGAAAGGCCCACTGTTCCATGGCAATTTCACAGCGTAATTAACAGTTAATGCATCCATCATTAATATACTAGTCACTGTGGCACACTCGATGCGTATGCTTAAATTTTCTAATTGAATAAAATTTAAAATATTTATTTTTTTCAATAGTATCAATTTTCCTTAACTTTTTAAATATTTGTACTTGAATTTTTTTTATGTAAAATAACACAATTAAAAGACAAATTTGGAAAGAATAAAGTTGAAAAGAATAAAAAAAATTATAATTGGAGAAAAGAAATAAAAGGAAAAAATCAAAAAAGTCAAGTAAAATAAATTAAAATATATTATCATTGAAAACTACCTTGTAATTATCTTTTAAAAATGGGGTTTGTTTTGTCAACTTATTTAAAAACAGACCAAAATAATTACCTAAAGCTCTCATGCTTTATATATAGTATAGATACTAGCACTTACTGCACACGCATGCATCAAATAATTAATACATATTTGATGTAATGCATACTTGATTTATGTGTATTTAATAATTAAATTATAATCAATATTTTTAATATTGATATACATGTAATTTAATATAAATAAATAAACTAGTAAATCAATGATTTTTTATTATATTTTGAGTGATTATTAAGGTGAATTAATATTAAGAAATATTTTAGGTATAACATATGAAAACATAGCATCAAAATAACTATATTTAACTTTTACCCTTTATATATAGTATAGATAAATGGATAGATTGTTATGAGGCCTTTACAATCGATTGGTGAAATTAATTGTAAATATAAATTAAGAGAATAAAAAAATAAAATTTTACAGCTGTATCTCTCCTTATAATACGTTTTCTTATTCTTATTTGATCATGTATAATTTGGTCATTTTAAACCTACCCCGTTCAGCTTAAAGATTATTCATATTCTAAATCCCGCAATAAATTTAATGTTATATTGAAAAGTGAACTATAGTACTCTACTGAAACCATAATATATCACAGGCCTTCATCAAAAAGCAAACCGTAAGTCAAGTCTGGTGATGCACCTATCTAACACAATAAGCCAAGAGAGATTTGGGTGAGCTATAAACTCATTAAAACTCTTATAGAATGTCAAAATATTCAGTAATTCTTCCAAAAAAGAGTTTATAAGTTCTTAAAATAATATGCAATTCTTATAAACTTTTTTGAGAAAAGTGAAAAGTCCTCATCTTATTTTATAATGTTTTCATGCTCATTTAATGTTAATCATATTAATCACAAAATTATCATTACTATCATATAAACTTCAAGATCTTATTTTATTTAAATAAATAAGCAAAAGATCTAGCAACACAAAAAATATACAATCCAAATCTGAACTTATTTTTAGAATAAGACCTTGCAACACCAAAAATATACAAAAACATACAAAATGTTTTAAATAAGCTTGGCTTAGTGAAGCACCCTCACATTTCCAATACAATCTGTCTCACTATAGCTTCCCATCCATGACCATTAGTAGATGGAGCATTGGGCATGATGATAACTCCTTTCTTGACTATAGTTAATAAAACAACTATAGAAAGAAACCTAATAAGATGACAAAACAGAGCCAATACAAACATCAAGCATGTAAGACATTGAACACAGCTGTTGATGTAAACTTTTATACTTCAATTAATCAAGAACAATTTGTCTCTGTCTTACAGGAAATATTGCTTCCCACGCTAAGTTACAATGCGATTTAAGAGGGGAAAAAAAGAAATATTAGTACATCGATTTCATCAGCCTTTTCAGCTGCGCTTGTTCTCTGCTGATACATACACTATGTTACTTTAACCTTGAAATCTGCCTTAAGAGAGCAATTAAGAAAAATCCCCAGGGAGCAGCAGGAATATCACTATGCTACATTTTTATTATAACAACTCAATATGGAACTGTAAATGGCATCGCATATGCATCAATTTCATGCAAGTATTCTGCACGAGGCCAAAAAGTCGAGCTTCTAGAGCAGGATATGCTATCACTTCCCAATTTCTGCCTTTTCTCAGCTCGTGTATCTTGATTCTTGCCCTGAAATAACCAATCTAGGTTGTCTGGAGAAAGGCATCGATCTTGAACCCGTGGTGGAGCCAAGTTCTCAAATAGATTTATATACTGTAATTCCATTCTTTGCATGGGAGTCAGAACTGCATTGCTCACAGATTTAGCTCCACTTTTCTTGTTACTCCCCTTCAACGTGCAGGAGAACCTTTCTAGCTGATTTTGGAGAGGACAATCTGTCCCATCAAACTCGTTTTGCTTCTCCGACACTGAAGCATCAAACTCGTTTTGCTTCTTCGACACTGAAGCATCAAACTCGTTTTGCTTCTTTGACGGCAGTCGAATCAAGATACCTTTAGCTGTTTCACAGCCATGAAGCAAATAAGCAAACACAAAAAGCGAGCCTGGAAAGACCACTTATGTAAGAGGGGGATGGGACATTTTGTAGCATAATTACCAATGGGCGAAGAGTCCCTCTTCCGTTTGTTGCTGTTCTCTGTACTGTCAGAGGAAGAACTTGGAACAGGCAAACGGACAGGGTTCCCATACTCTTCGGTGAGACCGCTTCGTTCTAGCTGTTCAGTCTCAGCTTCTATTTTCTGATGGAGAGAGTCACCCTTATCAGAGCAATTATTTAGGCCAATGTAAGCTTTAACAATATCAGGCTCGTCCAATTTTGGGTTCGACTTCTCCTTCTTCTCTTTCCTTCTCTCCTTTTTCTTCTCTTTCTCTTCCTTCTTTCTTCGTTTTTCCTCTTTCCTCAGTTTTTTCTTCTCTTTCTCCTCCCTTTTCCTTTGTTTGTCTTCTTGAAGCTGTAGAGCACCAAAATAACAGTTTTAGAAATGGAACAAGCAAGAGAAAATGCAATATGTCCAAGGAAATGATCAGAAACCTCAACGCATTATGCTTCAATTTTCACCAGTACAAACTTAAGCCACCAAAATGATCATGCATCTTAAGGCAAAGTGGCATCTTAGAAGTTAAAACTGAAAAGGGTAATGGTCTTTCGGCAACAAACAGCAATCTCTGACTGAATACAGGAGTTTCAAACACTACTTAATACACAACAATGTTCACAAAAACATTGAATTTTGTTAATTTTTTATTCTTAAATAAATTAAACATATCTTAAAAATTAACTACCTAGGATTCTCAATATTACACTCCAGTCATTTATCAAGCCTTAGAAAAATTCCTGTAATGTCCTTTTCACTTGGATAACAAGATGTGAGAAAAATTAACACCTACCGTGAAAAAACCCTACAAGCTACCATCAAAATCAACTAAAACAAATTCATATACTTCTTCGCATGAAAAACCTTCTATTTTATGAACAGGTCTAATACTCTATACAATGTAGTTCTTCATAAGTTATGCATTCCACCCATGTCTTCATCTCTTACACGAAACATAATTGGATCAACATAATTCATTTATTCTCAACTCTGTATTTAACACTCCACTTTTCTTGGGCCAAAATCCTCCTCCAATATGACACATAACACTGTTGTTCCTTATTTTATCTATCTACAAATTCTAACTCCTAAAGACTAGACCTCGACTTTTCTCACTTTTTTAGCACTCTTTCTGTCTTTCATATCACCGAGTGGATTTAGCCTGTGGAGTATATCCTCCGACAAGACCTGAAGGCCCTATACCAAAAGACAAATCCTTATAGATGCTAAAATTGATAAGACTGATCTTCGGGTATGGTTTACAGGTCATACAGCCAAAATCTTGGATACTTAAAAGATGATCTACAAAAGCCATGAGGCATTACACAGAAATCCAACTTCAACACATCGTCTTAACTCCCCACTCGCAAATTCAAGTACTCCGTGAAAAGGCACAAAGGAAGAAGGGATTTCTAAAATTAAATTTATATTCATATTCAAGAAACATGATCCGACAAGAAAAACCCATCCACCGTGGTTTTCTTGGAAACTTGCCTAAAAACTTAAAGATTATTCATATTCAAGAAACACTCCCGCAACAAGAATCTGTCCAGTGTGGTTCTCTTGGAAAATTATGCAAGATTCATATTCAAGCAACACTCGACTACAGGAACCTGTCGAATGTGGTTTTCTTAACTTCCGTACAACTTTATAGCATATTCAGATTCAAGAAACATTCCGAGTTCAAGAACTTGTCCAGTGTGGTTTTCTTGGAAACTTATATAAAAATTCAACGAATATCAGATTCAACGCCCCGACTCCGATAACTGTCCGATGTGATTTTCTTTGGAAACTTACATGACGAAGTCATACATAAGGAAATCCACCACAAACCCATTAATATTTACATTAATGAAGACTCATGCTCAAGCGTAAACCACTCAAGATGTTTTCAACAAACCTTAATCGATTCGATCAAAGACTCTTCCCTGGCCCTGCTCAGTATATATCCTGGCGGAGGGTAGGGAAAACAGCGAGACATGCTGTCGTGAAACTATCGGTCTTAGAATTCAGAAAGATTATCCGGTGAATCAATTGATCCAGAGGAATAAGATTCTAGAAACCCTAAAAAGTTTTTAAGAATGAATGATTGGGGTTGAAGGGGCATATATAGGCGTGGGATTGACCGAGCCCAACGCGGACTCGAATTTTGCAGTTTGGTCCTTCGGTTTGTTTCTATTTCCACTAGTATTAATATTTTTATCTTGGATGGGTACATGAGCATTAATCACACGCGTTTAAATTTTGCATGAATGCTACCGTAGTTTGGAAAAATGGTAGCAGTAGAAAACATACTCGAGTAACTTCCCTCATCTTCTAATTTAATATGTTTTTAATATAAATATGAAAAAATAGAAATGGCACACTTAAAAATATATATTTGAATTTTTTATTGTACAAAATTAAAAATATTTATTTATTTTCAATAATAGTATATTTTTATCAATAATAAAAATTTTTTATTTGAGTTTAGTATGTAGAATAACATAATTGAAAATAAATTTGAAGAGTATAAAATTGGAATGAGAAAAACTTGTAATTGGTGAAAAATGAAAAAGAAAAATTCATGTTAAATAAGTAAATCAACAAAATTTATTATCTTTTAAAATTATTATGTAATTATCTTGTAATATAAAGTTAATTTCGTCAATTTATTAAAAAACACGTCTAAAGTAATTATTTGCATCCAGTATGCACTTGATGAGAGTGCATAAAAAGTCCAATGTATATCTCACTTATATTCAAGTGCAGTATGGACTTGTCTTTGTGTATTTAGTATCAGAATATAATTATTATATTTAATATAATTCGATATGTAATTTAATGTAAATAGATAAATAAGTGTGACATGATTTTTTATTGTACTTTGAGTAGTTATTAAGGTAAATTAATGTTCATGGGTATTTTGGACATATCATATAAAAATACACCACTAAAATAACTCCATAATAATTCATAAAGAAATAATTAATGTGTTGTGAGTAGTTACTATAGTAAATTAAGATTAAGGATATTTTGTGAAATATACATGAAAGAAATGAATTCTATAAACTATAATATAAGACTAAATCAATCTCTGTCGTTTAATTTTCTACATAGTTGTTGAAACATATGAAGTGATATTGAATATGATTTATTGAATATTTGTACTATATATAAAATTTGAACAACTTAGTTAGTTGTGACACGTCCTTGAATGAAGAGACAAAAATAACCCTATTTTAAAATATAATATGTAGTTATAAAACATAACGAAAAATAAATAAATAATTTTAATTTTTTAAATAAAATTTTAAATAATGTTTCACAATTGTTGATTCTAATCGATTAGTGACCCTAAAATTAAAATCGGTTTTGATTTAGAATGTGCTTCATTTGATAACCCTAGTGGCACCCCTTTTTTTTTTTTAAACAAAAAAAAAGGAAGAAGCTATCTAATGGGCCTAATGGGTTCAGTGGAATGAAAGAAGGCCGGGCCCATGCTGTATGGGCTTGGGCACACGGAATGCTAAAAATGGAAGCAAAGAAGGGCAAATAGTCAAGCTTTACTCCAGCGGCTCAAGCCGAGTCGATTCTGAGGCTCAATTCAGCGCCGGCGCATAATACTTTTTTGCTCACGTGGACAACTCCTAAAACCCTCACATAAACCACACAAACAAATACAAAAAATAAAAAAAGAAAGAAAAAACTGCGAGCTAACAATCTCAACATTCTAGATTCTCGTTCGCAAAAATCCTCAGGTCGTTCTACAGATGAGGAGGGTAAACGGAATCGCCGCCATTTGCCGGGCCGCGGGGGGCGTCGCCGTCGTTCCTTCAGGCCTCGGTAACTATTGTCATCAGTACCACCACCTATTCCAGGGGGCTCTTTTTAGCACGAACAGCAACAACTCCTCGGCGAGATCTCACTGGTTTTCGTACAACAGGATCACTGATGATCAGTCATCTCGCGCTGCAGCGCGGGTTGTTGCTGGGACGATGTTGTTCTCGGCGGCCGCTACCACGTTTGTGGAAGAGGTCCAGGCAAAAGAGCCCGTGCAGTCGAAATTCCGGCCGAAGGACGTCGTTCTGTATCAGTATGAAGCCTGCCCCTTCTGTAACAAGGTCAAAGGTATTGCTTTTCGTTTCTCACCTTCAGCGTTTTTTGTTCTCCCCGTTTGAATTGGAATTGCATTCCTGGATCAGGAAAATGGGGGAAAGGAAAGGAAGAAAAGGACTGTAATTCAGTGATTTCTCCTTGAATATTGTTTGAGACTTATAGCATACTGGAGAGAGGCATAATGCCTGTAAAACTGTTCACTAACACGTGGAATTGGGATAATTCATATGCAATATTTCGTGTTCGGCAGATAGTTAAATTGTAATAATTTGTTGTGGTGCGGCATGTGCAAAATGGGGCTTGATTCAAGTAGTTGTTCACTTTTGTTTATCTCTTGGCTGGCATCTTTCTGAGTGTAGTTCTTCCCTGTTTAGAGTTAAGAATGAATGTTTTGATGGGAGCATTCTTTCGGCTATCATTGACGTGGGTAGGTTCTACTTTTCAAAATGTGATGCTGCTGAGTTTCCAATTAATAACATACATGGAACCCGTATGCAGAAAAATCTATGTTAGGTAGGGTGTATTCTATAAGTGGGATTGCAACTACATTTGAGTAATCTTTAGAGAACTAAGAAGCATGGTAGACTAGATTTGCTCCAACTATGCCTAATTCCGTTTGATATAGCAAGTTTTGGAAATTAACAATTTAAAGCTGCATCATGAACACTTCATCATGATAAAAGTTTGAGATTATTTCTTTCTTTCTTGTCATGAATGAATTTGTCTGGGCATCTAATAAAACAAGAAGATTTCACTACTCTCTTTTTCTGGAGCACCTATTAATCCATGTGTACTTCAGAGTTCTCCCCATGCCATCAAGGCACCAAGTGAGAAAATCCTTTTCATTGTGGAAGCCTCTAGTGGCCGGCCCTAAACAAGTGAAAGGACTGTTTAGATTCTTTGGTAGGGTCAGGAACTGAACGGATGGCATGGGACTGCCTGGGCCCCAGTTGGTCCAAGCTAACGTGTTTCAATTCCAGATGTGCAAGTAAAAGCAAAGATGAAATATCTTGGACGAACTTACCTAAAATTTGATGTTGGATGGAAGCGGATGAAATCAATCTCTTTAACTTCTGATTCTTCTAAATGAAATGTGTTGTAATGTAGTATGTTATTGAGGGTTTTCACTGACTGGAGAAAGGCCAAAATTTGTCATCTTGTTAGTTGCCATTGTCTGTAATTTTCCTACTGTTGATCTTGGTAACGTTTATAACAGTGAAAGTTTTTTATTTTTTGGGTCTTACTTTTCCAGCTTTCCTGGACTACTATGACATACCATACAAACTTGTGGAGGTCAATCCTATCAGCAAAAAGGAAATCAAGTTCTCGGATTACAAGAAAGTGCCTATACTGATGGTTGATGGCGAGCAGATGGTTGACTCATCAGGTATTGAACTTGTAGAATCAACTATAATCTAATATCTCTAGTAGTGTGAAAAGGTAGTAAAAGCACCCCAGTCCTCATTTATAGATGGTGGTAAGCAGAATGCTTTCTCATTTATGGGTTTGAAGATAACTTTGTCACTATTTTCATGTCTTCTTTATGTAGCTAGCATTGATAAGCTGACCAAAAAGATTCATCCTAATTCTCTTGTTCCCTTCTCTGTGCAGATATAATAGATAAGTTGGCCAAAAAGATTCAACCTGATATGTCCACTGATTCTCTTGAGGAAGATAGTGAAGAGAAGAAGTGGCGTGAGTATGTGTTATGGGTACTTATTACCTCGCTTTCTTTAGTTTCTAAGATCCTTAACCTCTTTCTGCAATTGCTTGGTACTGTTTGTGTATAATCAATTTTCATTGCAAAATCATACAAACCGTTTCCCTCCAAATAGTCTGTCTGACCTTTTCTGCTGAGGCGGATTTTATTTGACTCATTAGTCTGGAACTTTGAATTAAACTCACTAGCAATAAATGTTTGTAGCTGATCACAGAATCGTATACAATGATTTTGGTCACAACATCAAATTTAAAGTTGAACAAGGATATTACAAATTGAAAAAAGAAATATATTATTATCTACCGTCTAAATCATCAAATAAAATCAGTTGATGCTCTGATGAACTATTTGAGAATAATTCGGTGAAGCTTTTGCAACTGGCATTACCATTGTCATTATCTTGAAGGATACTGTTTTCTGGTGCCTGTTTGCATAGTTTGCATCTTACAATGCAAAGATGGTACCAATCTTAAAACCTTAATTGTTATGTTGTCTTAATGTTGGAAAGAAAATTGCATTTTACCTTAAATGAGGCAGATTTACAATATTTCCATCCTGACTATTAATGTCAATTGCCATTATTGCAGTTGGGTGGACAATCACTTGGTGCATATATTATCACCTAATATTTACCGAAGTACTTCTGAAGCCCTTGAGTCATTTGACTACATCACCAGTCGCGGTGAGATTTTCATACCAAAAACATGTCAGATAGTAGTGATTGAACGTGGAAGTACTGTGAATTTGTGATTATTTCAAATGCAGCTTAGGTACTGATCTTGATTGGAGCTGATTACATTATTCATTGTTCTGAGATGCCTGAAGTGTCCTTAAGTTTGCATGAATCACATGAAGTTATCCATGTTCTTCATCATCTTTCTTTATTTCTTGTTAAAGTTAATTCCCTTTGTAACAGTAGATAGACATATGCTAGGACTGGTTATTCGATGAAAATCAGACTGTTCGTCTAATTGTTTTAGAAAAAGGTATCTTCCGAGAAATGTTTATTGATTGCTTGGATGTCAATGATTTTCTGTTCTTTTGAGGTGTCTTGTACCACGTTATTTCCAGATCCTTGATGCTTGTGTTTGTCTGCTTAA
Source organism: Handroanthus guayacan (assembly GCA_014898755.1). NCBI lineage: Eukaryota > Viridiplantae > Streptophyta > Magnoliopsida > Lamiales > Bignoniaceae > Handroanthus > Handroanthus guayacan. Next base: position 953,959 of record JACFYI010003651.1, read on the forward strand.
AACCAGAACTGGAGAACTTGAGATTTATTCTAGCTGATTTTTATGTGTTAAATAGAAGTGAAATGCTTTGGGGTAGTGGATATGGGTTGACTCGCTGAACAACTTCTCTTAACAGTATTGCACACTAACACCGTATTGGCTGGTCCGAAATTGTTTACTCTGTGACTTTTTAGCCGGCTTTTCTTTTGCCTCCTCTCTTATCTGCTTTTGATTAATCTCCGGCTTCGTGCAAATGCAGGTAACTTCAGCTTCACTGAGAGAATAACTGCAAAATATGCTGGAGCAGCCGCAATGTACTTTGTTTCAAAGAAACTAAAGAAAAAGTATAACATCACCAATGAACGGGCTGCTTTATATGAAGCTGCAGAGACATGGGTAGATGCGCTCAAGGGTCGAGATTTTCTAGGTTTAAGCTCTGTTCTTCTGTATATTTATCACGCTGATATAGATCTAAGTCCTAGACATATATGTTATACGATGGCTAATATCTCCCCTGTAACTTCCTTTCACCAGGTGGAGCAAAGCCCAACTTAGCTGACTTGGCTGTCTATGGTGTTTTGAGACCCATTCGCTACCTCAAGTCTGGTCGAGACATGGTAGAGCACACTCGCATTGGTGATTGGTACTCTCGAATGGAAAATGCCGTAGGAGCTTCTTCCATAATCAAAGCATAGATTATTGGCGTCAATTTGGTTGGCTTTCTCAAAAGAAATGCACTCTAGAAATTCTTTGTCCTGTGATAATAATGTCCTTCTCACCCCCATTGACTCCATTTCAAGTGAGATATGAATTATGACAAGTATTGGTATATGGACTATAGTTCCCCGTTCATATAATTTGGTGGCAAAATTTTTATTTTGTGGGGGAACTCTTTAAAGTTGCTAGAACTGCGGGTGTTTTATTAACTTACTATTGTGAACAATATACACTATTGGATTAGACCTGGTTTATATTGTTTGTGTGATTAGCCATCTTTCTTAAATCACGTTCTGGTCATAATTTCTAGGATATGATATTCAAGTTGCTTATTTGGGGATTAAAGGATTTGATGTAATGGCTTATCTGTAAACCCTTTGCCTTCAATTGTGTGCTTTGTTAGTAAGATTTGGCAATACGTGAACTAATTGTTTAATTTACTGGATATTTTGTCGAAGTCGAACCATTATTATGATTGGCAAAGATAATTTTTTCTTTGCTTTTCTTTTCTTTTATTCCTTTTTCTTTTGGGTTTTTTTTTTTT
>JACFYI010003651.1:955208-974467 GCA_014898755.1 Handroanthus guayacan
TTTTTTTATTTGAGAGAGAGAGAGATTGAGATTTAGCAAATAGACTATAAATAATAAAAACATGTTTTTATTTTCTTTTTTCTTTTGGCATATATATATATAGTTTATGCCATGCATTAACCAAACACGAGTTATTGCACATAAAATACAAAATGTGCTGAGACACTCTTAAGGGGTTTTTGTAATAACATAAGAAAGAGTTTTTCAAACTTTGATTGAGTTTTATCGGTTTAAAAGTGTTTGGAAATACTGTTTCAATCTTTGATTTTCAATAGTTAAATAGAAAGAAAAAATTAAAAACGATCTTCACTCAATTTTGCAATTATTTTCAAACATTTTCAATTATAATATAACTTTTATTTACAATTTTTCACTCCTACGAAAAGTATAAATGCTCTTGTAGACAACTAAATGGGTAATCTCCAATGAATGGTTACAATACAAATCAAATTGTTTAATGTTGCCGTATTTTGATCATCCCCATGTTGTCCTTAATCACACTATTTAACCTTCAAAGTTCAAACACATCCAATATACTGTTAATAAAATATTTGACTATGTTCTAGATATAAAATATAATTAGAAATATAGGAAATTCCATTTTCCTTATGTTTTTAGAAAAATAAAAAATATAAATGGAAAATTTGTACACAAGGCCAACGAATCAGTATACATGTAGTCTCTCCCTCCCCCTTTCCTCACGATATCTGTGGGACTGAAGACTTCTGTCACAAAATCTGCATGCGTACGTTCCCCTTTTAATTTTCTTTGGGCACCTAATCTTCCATTTCCCACCTGCATTTTGTACGTTTCACGTTACTACTAACCCTTCTTTTCCCATACTTTTTCCTCATTGCCGCAGAATCCCAATAAAGTTTCATTTCATTTCATTTTTCCAAATCTCTTTTTTTCCCATTTATTGTTCCTTAATTACGTTATATAGATAAGTCCTCATTGCAATCAATGCTGTTTTGTCACCTTTTTTTATCATCCCTATATATGTACATATATAGACACACCTCCCCGAACCCGTATAGGCTCATTTCGTGCTTCTTTCTCTTATACAGACCAACTTATATGCACATTTAAGAGGGAGAACATGAACTTTTCTAATTTTAACCTGCCCCATCTTGTTTTAATGTACTAGTTTTCAGTTTTCAGGGCGTTTTTGATCTCCTTTTCTTGGCCTTTTACGGTGGTTACTTAAAGTTAAAGCGTATTTCATGGCTGTTCAGGCAGAAAATCTGTGTTTTGAGAGTTTGGATTTTGGTTCATTTGCAGTCTGTGGCTCTGTTTTGGGGATTGAGAATGGTTTTTGTCCAACCCATTTAGATTCTTGTGATGAAATGGCTTCTTCTTCTTCGTTTTCCTTCTCTGGTTCTCTTCCTGTGGAGTTTTTGTACTCTGATTTTCAGAAACAAAGCCTGGAAATGGACTTGTTCCTTCAGGTGCAGGTAAAAATCATGCTTTTCTTTTTTGTATATTTAAGTTTGTTTATAAGGTTTGTCATCTGCAAATGCATGCGCATAGATTGTTCAAAAAACCAAATGGGATTGATTCTTGATGATTTTCAACTTAACACATTGATTCGAAATCATGATTTGGACAGAACCAGAGATTGAGGTCAATCCTGCAAGAAGAAGCCCGGAAACAAACAGTTCTATTACAGAAATACGAATCAAGAATCCAAAGCCTCATTCTCCAAAAAGATGATGAATTAACCTTGGCGAGAAACAGAACATTGGAGCTTCAAAATTTCTTGAAAAGGGCAGAGATGGAAGCCAAAATCTGGAAGAAAAAGGCTGCAGAAAACGAAGCCATTGTTTGTGATCTCAACAATAGGCTGAATCGAGTTAAGGAGAAAGATGATGCGGTCTCGTTCTGTGATTCTTCTTCCAGCAACAGAGGGAAAAGAATAGAAGAAAACAGGGAAAAGATGGCTTGTAAATTGTGCCAATGTCGAAATTCGTGTGTTGTTTTTTTCCCTTGCAGGCACCTATGTTGCTGCAAGTCTTGTGAGTCAGTTTCGGGGCAATGTCCTGTCTGTGAAACAGTAAAGGAGACAAGTTTGGAGGTGTTTTTGGTGTGAAATTTCTGAACCAAGAAAAGTGGGAAAAAGAGAACCTTGAAATGAAAGAAAGGTGTTTTGTTTGAGTTTTTTAGTGGGATTTTGGTGATGATGATGATGCTTTTTGTGGACTCTGTTTTTTCTTGTGGAGTTGGTGAATAGTGATATGATCTTTTGTTTTTGACTAATGTGGCATAGAAAGTGTTTTTTACCGGAAGAAATTAAGAAATGAGTAGCAGAAAATTGAGTTGGGAAATTTCCGAGTGTTTGCAAGTGGAAGTTTTGAAAAAAGTAGGTGATTTTAAAGATTTTAATGCCTTACTATGTTGTGCCAAAACATATTTTGATTTCGAATTTGGGCAAGACATGAACAAAGATTGCGATGGGGGAGTCAAGTGTCTAGAATGCATCAAATGAGTATTGACCATGAGCATTGCCTTGTGTTTGCTTAAAAACCTCTCATATTGATATAAAGTGACAATATTTTTTTACTATCAAGACATTTTAAAAAATCTAATATTGAGAGAGCGATAAATAGTTAATAAGGTGAATATTTCAAATCATTGTAGAAACACGCATGAGCTTAAGAGACATAGACAGAACGAATATGAGCCTTACCAATAGGCAAATGCATACAACATAATAATGCGTTCAGATAGTTATGTTAGTAAGCTTGGTGAGCTAACAAATAACATATTATTATAAAAGACTCCAGATGAAAGACTAGAACACGAAAGCCACTCTATGAGTACTTTTAAAACTATATTTTAATAATTGAACATATCAAAATGCTGATAATGAAATGTAGACAAATATTTTCATTTCATAAAAAAGAAAAAAAATTGTAGCCAAATCCAAAATAGTAGCCCTTTTACTGAGTCCTTACAATTACCAGTCTTGTGGTACTAACATTGACCCAAAAGAATACATATGTCATGACTGATGAAACGTAAAATGAACAGCAAAGAATCTTGCTCTTTTTTTTTTTTTTTTTGAAATAAGAAACTGAATATGGATAATTATTTCTTTCCTGATATAGATTAAGGTCCAGTTGATATTAATTTTGGTGATCTGGCATTAGCTATATTAATATAGCAGCAGAAACAGAGCTTTTATGTAGGTGGAACTGACAGTAAAAGATATTGGAAAAAAGCAGAATTATATATATATGACTTGTGAAATGAAACGGCCACCTGCAGATGGCAGACAGAGTACTTTCATCTGCTGCCTCCACTGCAATGCCCTGATGACGATTCACTTGAAATTTAAAAAAAATAAAATAAAATTATTGATGAAAGAGATATATAATAATGATAATACAAACAAAATTGTTACTGTTTTCTTCCTTTGTTGTAGGGTAGGTCTCTTCTTTGCGGACTGTTGGGCTATTTTAATTTATATTTTATATTAAATATTAAATAGTATTATTAAGAATTCCAATGTCAATGAAATTGTATTATTTTAAGTTGTAATTAACATTTGAATTTTGAAAGAATATTACAAATATGTCACGGGAAATGAGGTTATTCAGTAATATGCAACTTTTTTTAAAAAAAATTATAGTTAATTGAGTTTAAAGAAAGTATATTCGATAAAATATAAAAACAGCCATATTTATATATCGTCGCAGTTTTTGGCATCACAGCACCAAAATTTCCATTGTGATGTGCTGTTATTATTCTATCATAAGTATCTGTACGGACGGGATCTCCTATTTCAAATGGTGTTCCATCTCCTATTCCATGTCTTTAAATATATGTCACGTGTATTACATTTATTACTAAATATTTATATAAGGAAATATTTAATACATGTGGCATGTATTTAAAGGCATGAAATAGGAGATGTAACACCATTTGGAATAGGAGATCCCGTCCGGCATCCGTAGGATTTTGCAAAATTGATTAAACAAGAAAAAATAAATACCCTTTCCATAAGTCTCAACAATATATTCAGTCCAATATTTTGCAATAATTAGGTGGAATTGAATCTATATGGAAAGTGAAACTTTTGCGCAAAGTCTGAATGAGAAAGTGTGAAGTAAAGGAAGGTCTAGGACTCTAGATAGTATAAGAATAAAAAATATTATAGTTCAGATAGCAATCTGTTTCCCATTACTTTATCCCCAAACTTTGTTTGCATCATTTAATAAAAAAATTAAAAATGCAGGTGTGGAATTCTTGTCAGATTGGCTTGGTCGAAAATTGTATGCTTGACTCAGATGCAAATTGGATTTTGAGAATGCATCTTTTTAGACCTTAATATATGGGTTATCCTATACATGGTTTTAAAGTTTTTTGAAGGCCTGTTTGGGCTTCCTCTTAAAAATGGGCTTGTGCTTGTGTTAGGTAAAATTGCCAACCTCCATTGAGCTTATTTGTATCTAAAAAATTATCTTGCTATATTCAAAATCAAATTGCATCCTTTATTTTAATTCGCATTTGATCTTCTACTTTATTGCATGGATACCTACCAAGTATGGGACATCCATAACCCAGTGTTTTCATAAAGAAAATTTTAATATACTCAACATCTTCTACATTCTTTTGATTGCTACTTAGTTTCTTTTATCAGGAGAGATGACAATCACCTTGCTCGCTGCCCGGCTATATTCTTGGATTATGACTTTGATCTAAATGGCCAGCTCCCTCTCCATCTTTCCCATATTTTGTAATTCTTGGTTTTTCTTGCAATGAAGTTACTACTGTTTTCTCTCTCAAATAAAAAAAAAAATGTATTCAGTAAAAGGAATAAAAGATGAAATACTATTTTGGAATAAAGGATCGTAACTGCTTCAAAATTAAAACTTTGACTTAGCATTAATAGCCAATATTATGTGGCACGTTAACCTAACAAAAGTATCAAAAATGCATTTAAGAAATGATCTTCCCGTTTCCGAGTTAGGATCATGCCTCGGGATACATTCATTTTTATAGTTCACACATCAAAATTATTACAACCTTAACTATCATGCAAGAAAGACAATATTTTTTGGGTCCATCTCAAATTCATTTGCTCATTTTATGACTCTTTCTTGTGAATTGCATTTTCACAAATTGAAGACAAATTTTGTATTATCTTTTACTTCAACTTACTATTAAAGGCTCACGCAAAGTTTTACTGTCTGTTAGTAGAATGTTACAAGGCCTCAATTGATAATATCTTAAGTTTTTTCCAATCACTATGATGGATTGATCGAAACTCACTTAATATTATAGGAGATTGAAATAATAATTTTCCGATGCTTAATTACTCAAATACGCATATTTCAATCAAATACTGCTGTAAGAATCTTAGTATTGAAGTACTAAGGCGGTGTTTATGATAAATTATGAAAAACATTTATATGATTATGAGCTGCTTAAAGTTTTTTTTTTTTTTTTTTTACTGTTTAAAAATATTGCTCATGCTGTAAGTTCTCTAAAATTAATTAACATTAATCTATAATTTAATAAATAGTCTGAGACCGCTTATAAGATATTGTAAACTAATTCCAACAAAAATATATATGATTATGATCTTTTTGAGTATTTGAAAACTTTGTTCACTGCGAATTATTTAATAATTTTCAAACATCAAATCCTTTTAATTATAATTTTTTTTTCTTTAGTTTGCAAACATCACGTAAGAATATATGTAATGATAACAATGGAGCAAATATTCGATTATCAAAGCAAAGTCGATATTTTTCTTTGTTTCCTTTTTGTAAACAATAGTTTTGCTTTTGGCATCAACACTAAATATAAAGCATGAGCATTTTTTAGATAGTTATTTTGTTACGGTACTAAATGAATGGATCAAAATAATCCTATCATAAAATATAACCACAGTGTTGAAAAATAATGACAAATATGTTTTTTAAACTTCTTTTAGCATTTAATTGTTGTTTAATTCCATTTTTCTTTAATTATTATTTTTCTTCTTTCCATCTTTCTCTCTCCAAATTCATTTTCCTTTCCATCTTTCTCTCTCCAAATCCATTTTCCAATCATGTTATGCCACATAATAAATTCTAATAAAAATATTCAATAGTTAATAAATATTTATCATTACTAAAAACAAACAAATATTTATAATTCTGTAAAAGAAAATTTAGGTACCCAAATCGAGTGTGCCAGAATTCCTAGTTGCGATAATTGTCTTGCCATTATCAATAGCTTAAAAATTAAAAAAAGAAAAAAGATCATCTATAAAGTTAGAGTATCTATGGCAGCGCATGCAGTTGGGAAGTGGTTGAAGAGTGACCTTCTTAATGCACTTGTATCCGTGACTCAACTTAATTTAAAAACCTGATAATAAATTAAAGAGATATAATAATATGCACACAATTAATGAAAAGCGGTTCACCAAACAGCTAATTTGATTTGGACAAAAGTTTAAACAGAGACATACATACCATAAATGTGGTTGGTCCCTCTCATTGCCACTTCTTTACTAGTTCAACTATGCGATGGCCTCTTTTGTCGCCTGTAATTGGTGGTTCAGATTAATGGGACTTTGGCCGTGGAAAGAGATATCAATATTCATATCATCATTATGGATAAAGGTTATTAGGTGACAAGACAACCATCTGTTCTGGTAAATAATAATGTTATTGATATGGGTTAAGCATGCAAAAGGTTTGAAATGATAATACTTACTCTAAAAAAAAAAAAAGTGTAAACGTTCAAATATGGTTAGGATTTTGTCTTTTTTATTTGGCTTTTATGACTTGATCTGATCTGAAAAGTACAATCAGTACGTACTACGAAACTAATGATCGTGTTGCTAGGGTCCAAGATGAAGCTATTTCGACATAAAAAATATAGTATATTTTGCACTTTATTTATACCGTTGTTTATAAACAAGGTAAGTTTTGTTTTTCACAAAGTCTAGCCAATTTCCATTTACAATGGATATTTTACCTTTGTAGAGTTTTTAGACCTTGATTTGATGACTGAGTGATATATAATCATATTTGAGAGTACTCACTTCAACAGGTCTAATGAATGTTGTTATTAATTATAGATCAAGTCTCAATCTTCAAGGTTGTATTTTGCCATGGAACTAAAAATTCTTAGCGTGATTGATAAGATATTATCACGACCTCACCCTTGCAAGTTAAAAATGTCTCTTGACATAATTTTGATTGATTTAATAGGATGTTTAGCATACTAATAACCTTTTTGATACTTATCCAAAAAATGAAAAAAAAAAAAATTTGCTACTTTAGGCATATTTACTGAAGAAAAATAAGGTCATGTAAAAGGGAATTTTGAGGATCTTCATATTGAGAAATTTTATATTATTTTTTCTTTTAAATTTTAGTGTAGGGGATCGCTCCCAAATTTATTTGAGTACCTTCGTGGCTTCGAGTCCACTCCCAATCTAGGGTCAGATGCAGCACAAAACACTTTAGGCCAAGGAACGTCACTTCAAGGTTAGATGCCCTGCAACTGGGCTCGGCGAAGAGAAATTTTTTTTTTTTTCAAAAGGGTCGGGAATCATCCCCAATCTGATCTGAGTATCCCCCAGCGGCCTCGAACCCATCCCTGTCTGGGGCTAGGATGCAGCACAAATTGCCTTCGGCCAAAGGACGTCGCCCCCGCTAGGGTCACAGGCCCGCGCAACTGGGCTCGGCGAAATTTTTTATTTATTTATTTTCATGTTACTTAATTGACGGGATACTGTCCATTTCATATATCATTACTTCACTTGTCCCCTCCTATTTTCAGTTTCCAAAAAAAGCGACAACGCTGAAATTTTCGTCATCTTGAATATATAATACAATTTTATGCATTGCATTATTATTATTTCCTGTTTCTGAGATGAGTTGTCTTTTGGTCCAATTTTATGGAATGGGGTTAACTGTATTGACTCGTGACATCTAAAGAATACCACTTGGCATTTCAAGTCATTAATGATAAAACGGATATTGTTGATGACAATGAGAGGACACACAAATATATCCCTACTAATTCCAAATTTTTTATGCATGTTTTTCCCCCCCTTATACATTATATATAAACGATAACTCACTGCAAAATAATTGAACTATGGTAATAAAAAAATTAACAGCCGTCATAAAAATACTAGTTAATAACTCAACATTAATATTTGTGATAGAATTGGTAGCTAATGACCCAAAATGCAAGAGGTGAAAATATCGTCAATTGTTGTCTACACTGAGGTAGAAACATCTACAATGGCTATATGTTATGATGCATTTTCCGCAATCCTCACAAAAAGTATCATCATCGTTGTGGTGAAGATGTAAAAAATGATTGCTTACCACTATTATTTCTTGTTAACATTAGTTTTTAATTGTGATAATTACTCAAACTTGTTTATAATAATATTTTATTGTAGATCAATATATATAATTACTTGATGTAAATGCTTATGATATATAAAAGAACCCCTAAAATGTTGGAAAGAAAAATATACTTAGCAGTCGGCATCTTATAATTAATTTGGGAAAATTAACTTTGCAATATTGGTTAAGTTCTAAGAGGAGGTGATATGGATTGTAATTAAAGGTTTTGATTAAATTTACACTATTTTCATCAGGAAGTATATATAACTTATCATCTAAGAATTTGATTATTATTTTTCGTAAATCTGAAGCAAGTCAGTTTGAATCTTTTAGCTACTTTACAAACACAAAAGATTATATCCTTGTATAAGAAGAATTAAGTTAGACCTCGTACAACATTAATCTCGTGTTCGTAGACTACAAGGTATATTAAATTTGGTTATTGACTCTGCACACGTTACTGGTTAGAAACTAAATGAAATAATCAAGACAGACTTAGAAAGCTTATTATTGTCTGGTGGTTTACCGAACTGCTTTCCTCGATCAGTAATTACCATATTTTTATTAATCGATAATACCTACGTACGTACCAATGGGGGATCTAAAGATGTAGTTTTGGGCTTCATTTGTGATAAGTAATCTGGTCTTGGATTGATTGGTACGATGTTCTAGAATGTGTCCAGTTTCCGATTTATTGGGTAAGAAAATTGTATGAAATTAACAATGTTAGGGTTGATAAGACGACCCCACTTATAATCTTGTGATGAATGCTTAAATTTGTTCGGGTCGTAAATATAATGAGATAAGATAATGAAAGAGGAGAGCAAAATCTGATGAATGCATAGTATTAATTGGATGGTATATTTATAGTGATTAGGATGTATTATTCTTATGAATCCACGTAATGTTACTAATTATTATTGGATTTCAAAAGATGTCAAATCTGCAATTTTGAAACTGAGTTGGAATTTGGGTCAACACTCAAGTTAGGTCGTGAGGACTCGAATAGAAAGATGCGAATTCTTGATCTAGTTGGTCAATTAACCTATTTTTCTTGAGGACTTTTTGGCCTTTTTGAATTTTTCTAGGCCTGACCCATGTAAATTTGTAAAAATTATCTTCAATTAAGCAATTGACCCTCCACTTCGTGTAGTGAATCAATAAGTGAGTGAAAATGGAGGTAGTCCACCAAACTTGATGATGAATTAATGCCAACATTTTTGCAAAAGACTATTCTTCTGAACCAACCCTACCAACAAGGTAAGGTAAAATGGATTACGGTGGGAGTCGTGGATGTATATTTAATTATCTTATATTATCTTCTTAGCTCTCTTCATTACTTTAGATTCAAATAAAGAAGGAAAAAAAATGGAAAAAATGTTATTACAATTAACCAATATTATTATTGTAAGATAGAATTATCATCACTAATACACATTACTGAGTTAGATTTAAGGTTCATTTTCAAAATGGTGTCAAATCCAGATCAATTCCTGATTATGGGCTATTCAGGGTCCTGCCAAAACATAGATACCAAGATTATTAATTCGAAGAATGAAATAGATGCTCTAACATCTGACTGGCCTGTCCAAAATGCAAAGTGAGCGAACCAATTAATAAAACTTTATGTCCCAAATATATATGGAAAAAACATGACGTCGAGAATTAAAGCTTTTATGCATGGCCAGCCTTATTAAATTATACACACACCTACTTTCCTTGCAGGAAGAAAACTCAGACTACACGTATCCACATAAAAAAATACTAATACAAATAAATGCACTTACTATATATATAACCCATAATTCAGCCTACAAATCATCAAGAAATTAAAACCTTAAAATCATCTCCTTCTTCCTCTACGTACCCAAAGGAAATATCAATGCAGCTTCTGGATATGGAGCCTATTTCGAGGGTTCTTGTTAATCTGTGTGTTTTTGTTTTGTTTTGCAGTATGATACGTAGTTGTGAAGGCGTTGTAAAGTTGCCGCCAAATATGACAATTCCAGGAGTTTTTGCGTTTGGAGATTCTATTGTTGATCAGGGCAATAATAATGAGTTAAATACGATGGTTAAGTGCAATTTTCCGCCGTATGGAAAGGATTTCCAGGGCGGAGTCCCGACGGGGAGGTTTTGCAATGGAAAAACACCTGCGGATTTGATTGGTAAGTTAAAACGAAAAATACACACAAACACACACTTCTCTATGCGTTTATAATTGAGGAATAATTACATAATGACGCCCCCTAAGTTGATGCATAATTACAATGACACTACTTGGTGAAGGGTGTACTTGTAATATTATAAAATTTTCGGGGTATAAAGTATAATTATAATTATACGTCAACTGAGCTAATTATAGTAGAAAGTCTGGTGGTAATTATCAAATTTTTAACGGTGTTTTGATAATTATACCAAATCTCCAACGTGTTGAGGTAATTATCCTTGTAATTGATTAATTTCCAACTCAATGTTATTGCTGCTTGTTTAGAGATTTGTATGTATTTTTGTATATAATTTTGTAGATTTTTTGTATTTAATGCTGCATATGCCTATTTTTGTTCTATGTCTTTAGCTCTCTCTTGTGGATTAATTTCATTGGGTTGATGATTGAAATCTATGACGGTCATTAATGTTGCTTTTTGTCATTGAATTTTGCAGCATTAGTTTTTGTTAGTGCGCATTAATTTGTTTTCCTGCGGTATAATTATGTCAACGTTCGCGAGATTTGGCCTAAATAATTAAATAAATATTTGTGACTTCGAAAAGTTACAATGATAACACTTTGTGTCGTTAGATTTTTAGGAATTTAATTTTAATGTTATATTTGTTCTGTTTAATTTTTCGTTAGCTGAATTAATAGTTGTATGTGATTGAAATTTCTCAAGTTAGTATTTTTATAATTATGCTAAATTAACTCCGGAAGTGTTGAAATAACTATCACTTATCTATATAAAGAGGTGGAAAACGTGAATATTTCATGACAGTGAAGTTTTGTTTATAATTTTTTTTTTTTTTTAAAATAAGCATAAAGTATTGTTGAAAGAAAAAGACTTGAATTATTGCTGGGGAAATATATGAAACCTTAGTCTTCAGGAATATTTTAGTTTATATATAATACCATAATTAGAAGTATTTGCCAACAAACAAATATAGCTACGGAGGTTAGTCCATACATTGTAGTGGGAAATGAAGCATTTTGTGCAACTCATGATCAGTCGAATTAAGAGGGTATTTGGCTAAGCTTATTTAAAACATCTTATAAGTTCCTACATCTTATAAGATATTTTTGGAGCTTATAAGATGTCGAATTTTATTTTAAAAATAAGTTGTTAAAGTGTTTGGATAAAATAAGACCTTTTAGCTTATAAGATGTTAGTAATGGTAATGTTGTAATTAAAATGGTTAAAAATAAAGGTAGATGTTAAGATCTTAAAAATAAGTTGGGAACTCCTTACTTTTCTTAAAAGAGCTTATAAGTTCTTAACATCTTATTTTTGGAGCTAATAAGATCTTTTTTGAAAAATTTTACCAAACATTTCATGACATCTTATAAGCTCTTAAATATCTTATAAGATGTTTTTAAGAGCTTATAAGCTCACCCAAACACCCTCTAATTGTACTTGAAAATAATCATTATTGAATTTGGTATCAGCCTCGTTATTTTTCTTTTATCTCACATCAATATTATATGAATAGAAAGAGAAAAGTTTACATATTTTATTAATGAATTATACTTATTTTTTTAAATTAATAGAACATATACATATATATTTAAGTTGATAGAATATCTTATCCAACACTAATTGTGGAGTCTATTATTACAAAATTTGGGTTAGAACATCTACTGTTTCTAAAATTCAGTCTTTTCATTTCTTAAGTTACTTAATTTTTCCCTTTCTTTCTTTCATTCAATCAATACATCGATATTAATATATCAATAATTAAATAGATATTTTGAATATATAAATAAAAAAGAGCCTGAACTTTCTAAAGTGTGATTAATGTGGACTTCCCACCACCTAATTACGAACGTGATCAGCACATTTAACGATAGAAGGCGGCGGCCCTAATGAAAACTACCCGCCATAGGCGTGACCCATTATTGAACTTGTAGAAATGTTACAATCATTTAAAAGTTGAACAAGAATAAATAGCTAAAGCCTTTCATTTAATTTGATAATTAATCGATCCCTTTTCTTAACCTTACATTCCAATTTAACCCTGCATAAATTATATTAAATTCCATTTTTGACCTTGAAAGTAATGGTTTAGGCACTCAGAATTCAACTCACGAAATGTCGTAGTTTTCATATTTTTGAAGTTTTGAATTCAAACTTGCTTTGACGTCGGATTTTTCCTTTTTTTTTTTTTTAAAAAAAAAAAGAAAAACTAATGATGCCGATAATTTCTAGATGTTGAAGTTTTTGAAACGTGAACCTAGAAACAAAATCAAGTAGATTGTTGGGAGCTCAAAGAAACAACCAACCCAACAACACCCCCCCGGGGGGGGGGGGGGCAACCACTCAAGTTAGTTTGAAGGCCAAAAAAATAGTGAAAGATATAGTGATGAAGATGGATAACAAACGTAGTTATTAACTGAGGATTGTGTACCAGCAAAAGCCATGTCCGAACTATTTAATTATTAGTCGATGAGTATTGTCCTAACAGCAAAGTGGGGGCCTCATGAATCATAACCCTAGAGATCATGGGTTTGGTTTGCATTAGTGTGTGGGGTTGTTTTTCTATTGTATGATAGTTTTGAATATTTAATAGATTGATGAAGATTTTTCTTTAATTGTCATTGCATTGATAATTTGAGTGCTATTGAAATATCCATGTATTGATTTAATATTATAATCACTTCTCTCAATAAAAAAAAAAGAGAAAAAAGAAAAAGAGAACTATTTAGTTATAAATACATAGGTGATATATTATTTAGACGTGAGACTTAACTACAACGTAGAATCTTCTCCAACACGAATCTTGTGTACTCCACGCAAATCCATCTAATTCCCTCTACTTTATATTTCAAATTGCAGCTGAAGAATTAGGAATTAAAGATCTAATACCAGCCTATCTTGATCCCAAATTAAAGGCTCAAGATCTTCCTTATGGTGTGAGCTTTGCTTCAGGGGGAAGTGGATTTGACCCTCTAACGCCTCAAACATCGGTAGATATCTTTATATGGGATAATTATCTCAACAACTCCTAAGATTCACTATAGTTACCAAAATGCAACAACAGTCGGAGGTCTACTTGCAATATTTGAAACACTTTCAGGGGATCTAATTATAATGAACAAAGAGTGTAATAATAATTATCCAAATCATAGGAAGTGTTTTGGTAATTACAGCAAATTAATTACCCCTATCTATATGGTACAAAAAATGGAAGTAAACTAATATTCTTTGTTCCTTTTACTGATATTAATTTGTGTGACATTTGTTGTTGTTGCTGTTGCAGGCAGTCACATCATTATCTTCTCAGCTGGAACAATTCAAAGAATACATTGGGAAGCTGAAAGGGGTAATTGGGGAAGAAAGTGCAAATAAAATTGTGAGCAACAGCTTACATTTGGTTGTAGCAGGAAGTGTTGATCTTGCAAATACTTACTTCACCGTTGGCATCCGAAGGGCGCAATATGATATTTCTTCTTATACTGATTTTGTTGTTTCCTTAGCTTCCACTTTTATACAGGTAATTAAGTCGGAAAATGGAAACACTTTGCTATTCGAACTATATGAATTTTTACATTTTATTACTGAAACTTCTTGCCTTTTCATTTCTTAACCATACTTGAGCATTCCGGTAGAATTTTGTATTTCAAAGAGATTTTTTAACGTGATTTGTATGGAATTTTGTTTTTTTTTTTCAGGGTATTTCTGCCCTCCCGTAGATTAATTTTTTGATTAGACAAGAACAATCTTAAAGCATAAATCGAATGGCTAAAATACCCTTGAAAAAAGACGTGTAGGTCAAATGATAGGATCTTGGGAGACTATTTCACGAGAAATGCTCAAATATGCATAAGTGATAAAAAAAAATACATAATCTTCAGCCAGCTTGTTAAAAAAGAAAATGAAGAAAAAGAAGAAAAAGAGAGAAGTTAGTGATGTAAAAAAAAAAAATGCACAGTTCGGATGACAAAATATTATTTTTTTTTTAAATAAATAGTATATCTAGTTAATTAGAATTTTAAACCATTGAAATATATAAGTTTAAACCCAACATTATTCAGACAATTAACAATTAGACATGAATTTGTAGGAACTGTACCAAGTTGGGGCAAGAAGAATACTTGTTTTTGGGATCCCACCAGTTGGATGTTTGCCATCCCAGAGAACTCTTGCAGGTGGCTTATCGAGAGAGTGCTCAGAGGAGCGCAACATGGCAGCAAAGCTGCTTAATTCAAAGCTATCACCTGCACTTGATTCACTCACCAAAAAGTTGCCTCAGTCAAGAGTGGTTTACGTTGATATTTATAACCCTCTTCTTAAACTCATCGAACATCCTCAAGAATATGGTGAGCCCTCCCTCTTAATCCCTTTTCTAGTCACTTGACTCTATTCGTCAAATTCATTTCTTTTAGCACACTATCTCTCAAAAATAATTTAAAAGCATTTTATTGCTCGATTAATTAAAATCATAAAAAAAAATGCTTTGCTCTAAATTTTTTCTGGTGAAATATACAGTTAAAGAACTAATATACGACGGCTTTAATTTGTTAGCCTTATCAAAAGACATTCTAGCCTTATCAAAAGACATTCTTGCCAATTTCCCTTTTCACATTCGAGAAACTTATTTTTTCAAATGAAATTTTGAATGCAAAGAGAGAAAAATGACAAGAATGTCCTATGATAAAACACGTCAAATGCATGTATAAGGGTTATATTTTAGTTCTTCAACTCCATATTCCACCTAAGAAATCTATCTGGGTAACAAAATATTCTCATTATAACTTAATTGTGAACAAGCGAAAATGAGTAAATTTGAGGAAGTGAAATGTCATAATTTACCCTTATATTGAACTGTTGAGTTCTTTTCTATTAGGAATTATTACTATGATATATAATTCAACTTTAATCCTCTACCTAGAGTATTAACAAAGGGTATTTTTGGAATGATTTCAGGGTTTGAAGTTAATGATAGAGGCTGTTGTGGGACAGGAAATATAGAAGTGGTATTATTGTGTAACAAATATAGTGGAACATGTCCAGATGATTCTAAGTACATATTTTGGGACAGCTATCATCCAACTGAGAGAGCATACAAGGTTCTTATTGGTCAAATCATTCAACAATATATTAACAGATTCAACTGAAAGCTGATGTCCAATTTCCTCAAACAATTTCATAAATGGTTAAGAGTGTCTTGTGTTAGTTATTTTCAAAATGAACGATTGCATTTTTCTTTTCTTTTCTTTTTTCTTTTTTTTTTCTTGGGTGATGTAAACACGATTGTCTCCAGTGCAACAGGAGTACTTTGGTTCAAATAAATCAATTTACGAAAAAGTTGAAAGAAAAAATTTGATATCTGTATACATGTGTGTGTGTATATATATATATATATATATATGGATATGCACACCGAGGCATTTGATGTCCCTCCCCCTCTTACTTTAAGACAGAATTATCTTAATTTAGAGAAGTTGAGAAATTAGTAATAAAAATTGTGAGTGTTTGCAACTAGGAAAACTACAATTTTGGTCCTTTAATTATTGATAATCTTTTTATGGTCCATTTTCTATCGATTGGGATGTGTATATTTAGTCAATTACTTAAAGAATATTCTTACATTGAATTAATTTTTTGCATCTTTAGTCGGATGAATTAATTTGCAACTGAGCCTGCAAATTGCCTATAGTAAAGGACCAAAATATGATAAAAAAAAAAAAAAAAAAAAACTAATCGTGTGCATGTTTTTAGAAATATTTATCAAAGAAAAAAAAGGATGTTTCTAGAAATAAGTGATTATCCGTGGTTTTTGATAATGAAAACATAGCCTTTTTCAGCTATTCATTCTAGTGGAAAAGCTGAAGTACATTTCTCATCGAAAGAACAGATTTAATACTCTTCAAAGAAATTTTCATTAGCTTAAAATCTAAGGTAAGTTTAGTATAATTAAAATAAGATGGATAAATTTTAGCTCTTACATAATCACAAAAAATTATATATCCTTCCATAAGTTGAAATAAGTTAGTCTTGATACAACATTAATCTCATGTTCGGGGACTACGAGCGATAATATTATATTTGGGAATTAACACACATGAAACAAATGAATTAATCAAGACAGATTTAGAAATTAACAGTAGCTATGTACTAATATATATATATATATATAGAGGATATGAAGATATATTAATTTTTGGACTTTATTCATAATAATTATTTCCACAAGAACAAATCTTAAATTAAGAATTGGACAACTTCTTGTGATTGAAGATGGAAGTAGCCTACCAAACTTGTAGAATTAAAATTCCAGCTCACTGTGGAATATTGTTTTTTCTGAACCAACCCTACAAACAAGGTAATTAAGATGGATTGCGGCGGGAGTTAAGCGGATCCGTATTAAATTAAGTAACTTGTGTTATCTTCTTAGGTCTGGCTCTTCACAACTTTGGATTAAAATAATTAAGAATATAAGTACACTTAATTTTTAAATACAATAAATATAAGTAATTACTGCAAGAATAGAAAATTAGTGACAATATATTATGTGATAACTAACTATATACCATTATAAAAAACTAGACGCGTACACGGTACATCCCCTAGACTCAGGAGACATGTACACAAAAGCAAATATTAATACAAATAAATGTAATTACTATATATCATCAAGAAATTAAACTCTTAAAATTACTCCTTCCTCTACGTACCCAAAGGAAATATTAATGCAGATCTTGAATATGGAGTTTATTTCGCGGGTTCTTTTTAGGGTTAGAAATCTGTGTGTTTTTGTTATGTTTTGCAATATGATACGCAATTGTGAAGGGGTTATAAAATTGCTGCCAAATCTGACACCTCCAGGAGTTTTTGCATTTGGAGATTCGATTGTTGATCAGGGCAATAATAATGCGATAAAGACGGTGGCTAAGTGCAATTTTCCACCGTATGGAAAGGATTTCCAGGGCAGAGTCCCGACGGGGAGGTTTAGCAATGGAAAAACACCTCCGGATTTGATTGGTAAGATAAAATGAAAAACACACACAAACACACACCTCTCTAGCTATGTGTTTATAATTAGGGAATAATTATCTTAACGATCTTGAGGTTTGGAATAATTATCAAATCACTTTTGGGTTTTGGTAATTATCATTAAACTCCCTTTGATTTTGCTACACATAATTCTAATCCTGAATTGATATGTAATTATAATGACATTCCTTGTTTAAGGGGTCTACCCGTGATATTTCAGAATTTTCAAGAGGTGCAATTGTTATTATATGTCAACTGATAGTAGGAAGTTTAGTGGTAATTATCAAATCTTTGGAGATGTTTTGATAATTATACCAAATTTTTTAATGTAATTATACTTATAATTAATTAGTTCCCAAACTCTACAGTCCACGTTATTGCTCCGTGTTTAGAGATTTGTAGGTATTTTTATATGTAATTTTGTAGGTTTTTTTTTATAGTTAATGCCATATCTGCTTATTTTTCTTTAATTTTCTTAATTTAGCTGTCTTTGTTTACAAATGTCAAAGTTCCTGTGCGCGTGGTGTGGATTCATTTCATCGAGTTGGTGATTGAAATCTATGAGGGTCATTGAATTTTGCAGCATCTAGTTTTCGTCAGTGTGTATTAATTTGTTTTTCCTGCGGCATAATTATTTCAAAATTCGACAAATTTAACTTAATTACATAAATATTTGTAATTTAAAAAATTACAACAATAACACCTTGTACCGTTAGATTTTTAAGAGCCTAATTGTAATATTTTCATTAAATTTTTTTATCAACTAAACTAACATTTGGATGTGATTGAAATTTCTCAAATCAGTATTATTAAGGGGGAAATATGTGAAACCTTAGTCCTCAGGAATATTTTAGTTTAATCATATTACCATAATTGGAAGTATTTGCCAACAAACCAATACAGCGATGGATGTTAGTCATACACTCTAGTGGGAAATGAATCATTTTATACAAGTCATGATTAGTCGAATTAATTAATTATATTTGAAAATAATCATTATTTAATTTGATATGAGTCTCATTATTTTCTTTCATCTAATATAAATATTATATGAATAGTAAGAGAAAAGTTTACATAATTCATTAATGAATTATAATTATTTTTTTAAATTAATAGAATATCATATCAAACACTAATATGGAGTCTTATTTTTGTAACATAGGGGTTATCTTTGTGAAAATGTCAAAATGACATCTACAGTTTCTAAAATTCAGTCTTTTCATTTCTAAAATTGCTTAATTTTTTTATTCTTTTATTTAATTAATACATCGATATCAATACATAATACATCAATATATAAAAAGATATATATATTTTAAAAATATAAATAGAAGAGCCTAAACTTTCTAAAGTGTAATTAGTGTGTACTTCCCACCAACCAATTACGACCCTAATAAGCACATGTAATGATAGAAGGCCGCCGTCATCAAAGCCGCCCGCCATTGGCGTGACCCTTTATTGAACTTGTAGAAATGTTACGATCATTTAAAAATTGAGAAAGAATAAATACCTAAAGCCTCTCATTTAATTTAATAATTAATCGATCCCTGTTTTTAACCTTAAATTATAATTTAACCCCGTTTAAATGTATTAAATTTCATTTTGACCTTGAAAGTAACGGTTTAGGCACCCATAATTCAACTCACAAATTGTTGCAATTTTCATACTTTTGAAGTTCTGAATTCAAACTTGC
>JACFYI010003651.1:974960-984992 GCA_014898755.1 Handroanthus guayacan
TGGGAGCTCAAGGAAAACCCCTCTACACACAAGTTAGTTTGAAGACCAAAAATAGTGTAAGATATAGTGATGAAGATGGAGAATATACATTTTTATTAACTCAAAGATAAATGTCATGTCAAACCATTTGATTATAATTTAATGAGGCTTTGTCATAATGATAAGGTAAAATTTTATGACCTTACAATTATTGTTATTACTACCATCGATATTATTATTATTATTATTATTATGACCACCGATATCTTTATAATAACACATTAAAATCCATAAAAAAACTTTACTATTAATCAAACACTACAAAATTATTGATTTTTCATAATCAAAAGATTGATAGCTGTGGTGGAAGTAGTAGCCAATAATACAAAATTAACAGCCGAGGTGGATCTAATGAACCAAAAAATGATGGTGGAAGTGTTATTTGCCGTGGCTACGTTGAGGCAAAAAATATCCACCACGGCTATACACCGTGGTGGATTTTCTGCTACTCTCACAAAAATTGCAGATCATTGCCATGGTGAAACCGTAGCAAATAACCTTTTGTTGCCACTTTTTCCTATTACCACCCATTTTTAACCGTGGTATTGCTCAAATTTTTCGTAGTGAAGTGTGTGTTATAACATTTTCTCATGCTTCTCCAAATTTAATCATGCATCGTATTTATTTCACACAAAGCCATCTGATTTTCTCAAACTTTATATTTCAAATTGCAGCTGAAGCATTAGGAATTAAAGATCTAATACCAGCCTATCTTGATCCCAAATTAAAGGCTCAAGATCTTCCTTATGGTGTGAGCTTTGCTTCAGGGGGAAGTGGATTTGACCCTCAAACGCCTCAAACATCGGTACATATCTTTATATGGGATGATTATCTCAACGACTCCTAAGATTCACTATAGTTACCAAAATGTTACAACAGTCGGAGGTTTACTTGCAAAATTTGAGACACTTTCAGGGGATCTAATTATAATGAACAAAGAGTGTAATAATAATTATCCAAATCACAGGAAGTGTTTGGGTAATTACAGCAAATTAATTACCCCCATCTATATGGTACATAAAATGGAAGTAAACCAATATTCTTTGTTCCTTTTACTGATATTAATTTGTGTAACATTTGTTGTTGTTGCTGTTGCAGTCAGTCACATCGTTATCTTCTCAGCTGGAACAATTCAAAGAATACATTGGGAAGCTGAAAGCGGCACTTGGGGAAGAAAGTGCAAATAAAATTTTGAGCAACAGCTTACATTTGGTTGTAGCAGGAAGTGTTGATCTTGCAAATACTTACTTCGCCGTTGGCATCCGAAGGGCGCAATATGATATTTCTTCTTATACTGATTTTCTTGTTTCATCAGCTTCCAGTTTTATACAGGTAAGTAGGAAAATGGAAACACTTTGCTATTCAAACTATATGCATTTTTACATTTTATTACCGGAACTTCTTGCCTTTTCATTGCTTAACCATACTTGAGCACTCCGGTAGAATATTGTATTTCAGAGAGATTTTGTCACGTGATTCGTATGAATTATTTTTTGAGGGTATTTCTGTCCTCTCGTAGATTAATTTTTTTATTAGACAAGAACAATCTTAAATCATAAATCGAATGACTAAAATACCCTTGAAAAAAGGCGTGTAGGTCAAATGATTGGATCTTGACAAACCATTTCTCGACAAATGCTCAAATATACATAAGTGATAAAAAAAAATAAAAAAAAATACATAGTCTTCGCCCAGCTTGTTAAAAAAAAATGAAGAAAAAGAAAGAGAAAGAAAAAGCTATATGATGAAGTGAAAAAATATGCACAGTTCGGAGACAAATTTAATATTATTTTTTTTTCTGAATAAATAGTATGTCTACTTAATTAGAATATAAGTTTAAACCCAATATTATTCAGACAATTAACAATTGGACATGAATTGTAGGAACTGTACCAAGTTGGGGCTAGAAGAATTGCTGTTTTTGGGATCCCACCAATTGGATGTTTGCCATCCCAGAGAACTCTTGCAGGTGGCATATTGAGAGAGTGCTCAGAGGAGCACAACATGGCAGCAAAGCTGCTTAATTCGAAGCTATCACCTGCACTTGATTCACTCACCCAAAGGTTGCCTCAGTCAAGAGTGGTTTACATTGATATTTATAACCCTCTTCTTAATCTCATCCAACATCCCCAAGATTATGGTGAGACCTCCCTCTTAATCCCTTTTCTAATCACTTGACTCTATTTGTCAAATTTATTCTTTTAGCACACTATCTTTCAAAAGTAATTTAAAAGCATTTTAGTGATTGGCTAATTAAAATCATCAGACCACTTTGCTCCATATTTTTTCAGGTGAAATATATAATTAAAGAACTAATATATGACGACCTTTGTTAGCCGGACATTCTTGCCATTTTCCCTTTCCACATTCAAAAAATTTATTTATTTATTTATTTTTTTCAAATGGAATTTTGAATGAAAAGAGAGGAAACTTGCAAGATTGTCCTTTGATAAGGCACATCAAACGCATGTTCAAGGGTTATATGTTAGTTCTTCAACTACATATTCCCCCGAAGAAATCCATTTGGGTAGCAAAATACTCCCATAACTTAATTATTGATGTGCAAAAATGAGTAAATTTGAGGAGGAGAAATGTCATAATTTACCCTTATATTGAACTGTTGAGTTCTTTTCTATTGGGAATTATTACTATGATGTATAATTCAATTTCAATCCCTTACCTAGAGTATTAACAAAGGGTATTTTTGGAATGATCTCAGGGTTTGAAATTAATGATAGAGGTTGCTGTGGGACAGGAAATATAGAAGTGATAATATTGTGTAACAAATATAGTGGAACATGTCCAGATGTTTCTAAGTACATATTTTGGGACAGCTATCACCCCACTGAGAGAGCATACAAGGTTCTTGTTGATCAAATCATTCAAAAATACATTAACAGATTCTACTAAGAGCTGATGTCACAATTACCTCAAGCAATTTTATTTTTTTGAACAAAAAAGGGGATAAATGGTTAAGAGTGTCTTGTCTTAGTTATTTTCAAAATCAACAACAGAATTTGTTATTTCCTTTTTTTTTTCTTTTGGGTGATGTAAACACGATTGTCTCTGGTGAAACATGAGTACTTTGGTTCAAATTAATCAATTTACGAAAGAGCTGAAAGAAAATGTTTGATATGTGTATGCATATATATATATATATATCGAGGCATTAGATGTTGCTTCTAAAATTATCTTTATTTAGAGAAGTTGAAAAATTAGCAGTAAAAATTGAGAGTGCTCGCAACTTTTATGGTCCGTTTTCTATCGGAGCGTATACATTTAGTCAATTACATAAAGAATATTCTTACATTGAGTTAAATTTTTGCATCTTTAGTCCTTTAGACTAACTAATTTGCAACCGAGCTCGCAAGTTGCCTGAAGGACCAAAATATGATGAAACATTAATACTGAATGTTTGTTAAATTCAGTGATTATTCACGGTTTACGGTAATGAATACAGTCTTTTTCAGCTATTCCTTCTAATGGAAAAACCGAAGGACATTCTCATGGAAAAACAGATTTAATAATCTTCAAAGAACTTCTCACTACCTTAAAATCTAAGGTAAGTTCAGTATAATTAGAATAAGATGGATAAATTTTAGCTCTTACATACTCACAAAAAATTGGTATCCTTCTGTACTAATATATACATATATATATATATATATATAATCTGATGATATATATATTAATTTTTGGACTTTATTCGTAATAATTACTTCCACAAGATATGTTAAGCATTGGACAACTTCTTGTGATTGAAAGTGGAATTAGCCTACCAAACTTGTTGAATAAAATTATTATTTCTTCGAAGCCAACCCTACCAAAAAGGTAATTAAGATGGATTACGGTGGGAGTTAAGCGGATGTGTATTAAAGTAAATAATTTATACCATCTTCTTAGGTCTAGCTCTTCACAACTTTAGATTAAAAGAATGGAGAAAAAAATTTTTAAAAAAAAACTCAATTTCAAAATACTATAAATATAAGTAATCACTACAAGAATAAAAAATTAGTGACAATATAATATGTAATAACTAACTATCATTCTAAAAAACTAGTCATTCCACGTGGAAAAATTGATAATCTACGTACTTTAATTTCGTAGTTGGGGCTATAAAGTTTTGTAGCACATGTGAATTTTTAAAATAATAAAGTTATTATATGTAATTCATTTCATAGCTAGGGCTTAGTTACGAAAGTATCTGTATCTGTTTTAAATTCCAGTACATATGAGTAATTTTGTAGCCAAATTTGAAGAAGATACTCGTGGCTAACTTTGGTTATGAAATTGATCGCAACTAAAAAATTTATTATTACTTTGACAAATCATGTTCTTGCAAAAAGTAAAATATAAGTTTTTCCGAATCTTCAAGTAATTTTTGTACTGCCAAATATTGCACTAACATTTGCTTCTTAAATCACCAAGTATGGGAGATATTTTCCGTTACTAAAATACTCATGGGGCATCCGGCAATTGGATAGCCAATGACATTTCATACCACATCAATAACATGAATTTTATGTATTCTTAGAAGGGTATATTGAAATTCTTATTTTGCTCTTGTTCATCTCAGTTATCCACTTCTGGTGATAATGAGAATATTTATTAATCCACCTCTAGCTAGTGATAAGTAGATATCTATTAATTTACTTCTGATGATAAAGAGAATTATAATCACCATGTACCAATCGTTATTGCATCTACTATCACGGTCATCATGATAACAGTAATTATTAAGCCTGTACAACAACATCCACAATGACAATTGCAAACATGACCATGATTTATCTTCTTTTCAAAATTATTATATGCATTCACGTTAAGGAATGGATAAGATCTCGTAGATCGAATTTCATAATTTCTCATACGACTTTTGTGCTCTACGAAAATATTGCACACATTCATACAACTCTAGTAGCTTCAACAAGTATATTTTCTATACAAATAGACATAAAGTCTTTTGGACATTCTAGTGTGCACAATAAAAACTAATTCCAAATTTTGTAATATTCATTTCTTATGTTAGTTAGAAAAATAGTGCTACACTAGTATTATCTCGATTTGTCCACTTGCATCATACCATATCAGACAGGCTCCCCTAATTCAGATGGTGTTTTATCTCCTATTCCATATTTTTAAATATATGCCATGTGTATCACATTTATTATTAATTATTTTTATAAGGAAATGTTTAATACACGTGGCATGTATTTAAAGGTATGAAATAGGAGATGAAATACCATTTAGAATAGGGGATCTCGTCCCATACTCATCATAATAACACTTTCAATTATAACTTGTATAATACATAGTTGCAATTGGATATATCACTTCTTCAGCATTTCCAATTTTTTTCTTGTTTGTTTCTATTATTTCACTTCTACTGATAATGAGAATATCTATTATTCCACTTCTGGTAATACAAAAAATGATAGTCACCGTGATATCAATAATTATGGTGCCCACGTCCTATTGTCATAGCAACAATCATATGTTTTTTTTTTCAAAATTATTACATATTGTTACATTCACTTCCATGAGTAGAACATATGGTACAAATTTCATGATCTTCATCAATAGCTCATTATTTTCTTCAGCCACAAGGAAGCATGAGATCAATTTTGATTATTATTTCTTTTTAACAAGTCTTCATTATCAGTAATATTTCTCAATATAATTTTAATTGAGAACTAATTTTTTTGGTATTGCAGAACTTACTCACTCACATATGTAAAATCTTACAACTTCGGGTGGACCCAACATAACAAGCTTTAAACAACTCCACAACTTAATGAATCTTTATAGTTAATATTCTGTCTTTACCCTTTCATCAAGATGGTAGTGAAGGAAATATCCTTTGCTTTATTCAAGTCGGATGCCTTGTTTTCTTTCATAATTGTATTCTGAAGACATATAGCAACTGGATGAATTTCAACATCAAGCACCCATAAAAAATAATCTTTGCCCATTTTATCAAGGCATTGTAACTCACGTTTCATAATATTGACCTTCTATGAAAAGGACAAAAATATAATGTTTTAAACAAACATAAACATGTATAATTGTAATAAATATTGTCCAATCAACCACTAGAAAGGAAACAAAAAATGATTGATAGAATTAGAATATTACAAAACTTCATCACTGAGTGAATGATAATTTCATTACAAAACTTGGTTATAATACGATAAGATCAGCCATCAAGTCTCCAAATGATTTAAATTTCTGAACAAGATTTTCGGTCCAATTAATGTTACGTTGACATTTAGATCACGTCAAAGAAAAGAGAGATGAAAGTTGTGGCAACAATATACTGTAATAAAGTACTAGGTGTTCATTGTCCAACAACTATCAACTATGTTCATGATTGTTCAATGTAAGTACCACATACTTTAAAAAAAAAAAAGAAAAAAAAGGAAAAAAAAAATTTTAGAGGCTACTAGCATTTATTAGGAGTTGCTCTTGTTGCGCATACATGTGTGCATAGCAAATGCACAATATTCACAGTATCAGGCACTGATACATAAACTGTGACACAGATGCAAATACAAATTTTACAATTAAAGTATATACTGTAATGTACTGGATTCATGAAATTTAAAAAGTACATACGTAAGTACACAGTTAATATGTATATTATTTTCATATGTATAATTTTCATACATACCTCACAGTCAAATTGAACGAGAAATTTTCCGTTATCCCTAATGACATACATGGCTAGAATATTTCGTTTAGGAACTTCCACATCAAATAAACTTTGAACTTGTTTTCTTTCTTTCTTTCTTTCTTTTTTTTTTTTTTTTTCTATGAGATAAATTCCTAGTGATGCACATAAAACGAGTACATTAGGTACATATATATTAATAGAATATGTAAAATTTACCACGTGCCCAATATGTCAGAGTCTCGTGCCCAGTAAGTTAGAGTCTTCTTTTGATAACGTGTTATAAAATAATTAAAGAATAGCAAAGATGAAAAAGAAAATAATAAGAGAGTAATTCTTATTTCTTGAGGATAATTACAATGCTCCTATAAGGCCTCTATTTATAGGTCCTTTTATAGAATAAGACTCTTACTCGAATTCTATACAAGAGGAATTCGAAAGGTGTAAGGAGTCTGAGTCCCAACAGAATACGAACAATTTAAGAGTCCTTATACTATAGGTGTTATATCATATAATGGACATCCACATAAAATCTTGTATTTATAATAGTCACAAACTATACTGATGCATTTTATATTGTTAGCAGAATTATTATGATACATATGTCACTAGTCATTAATAGCATTGGTTCTTGTAATTACGTTAACCATTATCATTAATGTAAAATAAAAAATATATTACCACTTAATACACATCGTTATGGGCTATATAAAAGTTATTATGACTTAATTAGAGATAACAAGAATTTGGTTGCCGACTTATGTACTTGCAGAATAGCTATGTTCGATAATTATTACAAATCTTTGCGTGTTGTAGTTCTTGGTGTGAGTTGATTAATAATTGTTAAATTATTAATGATGAATATTAATTTTTGTAATATAATACTAAGTTAATGAAGGAAAAATATTTTCCTAACATTCACATTTTTTGTTTTTTTCCTTAAGATTGAAATAGTAGGATGGGGAATGAAAATTGAACCCTATATTCATATCATAATAAAAGGAAGATAGTGTTACTTCATTCAAATGTGAGAGTTGATAATTTCAAAAAAAAAAAAAAAGCAGAAAACAAAAAGAAGAAGAAGAAGAAGAATGAAAATTGAACGCTATATTCATACCATAATAAAAGGAAGATGGTGTTACTTCGTTCAAAGGTGATAGTTGATTATTAAGTTTTTTTATAGCCTAAAACAAAAAGCAAAAAACAAAAAGAAGAAGAAGAAGAAGATTTGGGATGTCATTTGGTGCATGATCATACTTAGTACAATAAATTTCCATGGAGGCCCGGCTCTTTATTTTCTTGTAATTAAATATTACTGCCAAATCCTATATACAAGAACAATCATGAATTTGAAAATCGAATAATTAAATGCCTTTGCCCAGCTATTAAAAAATGTAAAGTGAGTTACCCAATCATAATAAAACTTTATGTACCATGAAAAAAGTAACATGACGTCAATCGAGAATTAAAGGTTTATGACTTATGCATGGCTAGCTTCCCTGTTGTATAAATATGTTTGTAACTAATTATGAAAAGTATTTATATAATTATGAGCTACTGAAAATTATTTTTAAATGTTTGGAAACACTGTTTTTGTTGTAAATTCTTTAAAATTAATTAGCAATAATCTATAATCTCATAAATATTCTTCAGTTACTTATGAGATGTTGTAAACTATTTTTAACAAAAATAAGTAATTATAATTTCGAATATTACAATATTTTGTTAATTTACAGTAAATTATTTGATAGCTTCCAAACACTAAGTACTTTTGATTATAATATGATTTTTTCAATTTTTAGCAAAAATAAGTAATTATACTTTTATAAGATTTGTTGCGAATACCACCATAGTACTGGGGAGTTTGCAATAGCTTAAAAAATATGTTTTTTACTTTTAGTTGAAAAAAAGGCAGGCATGTAGTGTTTAGAAATAGAACTTTTACTTTTAAAATTGTTCAACTTATGCAAAAAGTCAGTTTAAAGTGAAAGTACTTTGGAACCTCCTTCTACAAACTTTTAGATATTTTTGTAAACAATTAAAAATTCTTTTAGTTATTTTTGTAAAAGATAAGTACTTCAACTACTTTTTTATCAAATACTCCTAACTTTTACTTTTTCTATTACCAAACACTCTCAATTTTTATTACTCAACTATTTTAAGTTTTTCTACAACTTTTCACTTCTCAAAAAAACAAAAGTTTTTGCATATACCCCCTATACTCACAGAGACGTATACACATAGACAGATATTAATACAAATAAATGCAATCATATTCTATATATGTCGCACTCAAACTTGTTATTCAGCAAACAAATTAATCATAAAGAAACCCTTCAATATATAAACCCAAAAGAAATGCAGCGAATTCAGAATATGAAGTTCCCTTCATGGATTCTTTTTAGGCTTATTAATCTGTGTGTTTTTGTTTTGTTTTGCAATATGATACGCAACTGTGAAGGGGTCATACAATTGCCGCCAAATCTGACAATTCCTGGAGTTTTTGCGTTTGGAGATTCGATTGTTGATCAGGGCAATAATAATGTGTTAAAGACGCTGGTTAAGTGCAATTTTCCGCCGTACGGAAAGGATTTTCAGGGCGGAATCCCGACGGGGAGGTTCAGCAATGGAAAAACACCTCCAGATTTGATTGGTAAAAAGATAAATAAATAAATAAATAAATAAAGATATGTGCATGCATGATAATTTGGTTCTTACGGTTAAAAATGTTTTTGCATATTTGCTAATCACCAAAATCACACACATCTCACACTGAAGGAACCTTCATCTTTCTTTCTTCTTCTTTTCTTTCTTTTTTTTTAATTTTTAATTTTATTTATTTATTTATTTTTGTGTGTGCTTGTAAATTTTAACTCTATTTGATTTAGCTGTTTCTGGTGACAAATGTCAAAGTTCCTATATATGCGAGCGTGTGAGGATTTATCGGGATGATGATTGAATTCTATGAGGATTACAAATGTTCATTTTGTCAATTCTGTGTGTATTAATTTGTTTTTCTGTTTTTCTTTTGAATATTTGGTTCAATAGTAGAAACACAGAAAAAAGAAATAAATACTTAAAGCCTTTCATTAATTGTTGACAATTAAATGAGTCTTGGACTCTTGGGCTTCGTTAATAGCCTAAAATTGCAATTTTGACATGTATGAATTGAAAATATTATATTATATTTTGTTTTGACCTTGGAAATAACCGTTTAGGCATTCTTGATTCAACTTAAAAAGTGTTAATATTTTTCATATTTATGAAGTTTTGAATTCCAACCTGCTTTAAGGAATGGATTTTTTTTTTTTTTTTTTTTTTTT
>JACFYI010003651.1:985092-999484 GCA_014898755.1 Handroanthus guayacan
TATGCTTCTCCAAATTTAATCATGAATCTTATGTATTTCACACAAATCTATCTCATATTTCCTCAACTTCAATTATATTTCAAATTGCAGCTGAAGAATTAGGAATTACAGATCTAATACCAGCCTATCTTGACCCCAATTTGAAGGCTCAAGATCTTCCTTATGGTGTGAGCTTTGCTTCCGGGGGATGTGGATATGACCCTCAAACACCTAGATTAGTGGTATATATTTATAATTTTATAATATATATATATATATATGTATTCATAAAAACATCAAAGGAGTCCATGGAGTTGGTTTGTGGGTTGAAATTCCCTACATGTCACCTGCATTCAAACTTTTCTTGTGACATGAGCCTATCATACAGGGTGTGTCAGTACGACTTGTCTGGTTCAGGTGGTTTGCAGGTTATTGCATAGATTTGAGGTTTATTCAGAGTGCACCGTCAAATAGCGGTTGTGAGTTCCTTGTCATTTAAAAAAAAAATAAAACAACAATAATAATAATAATAATAATAATAATAATAATAATAAAAAAGTAAAATATCCATTTCTCCTGTGGCCTGATATTAATTTGTGTAACATTTGTTGTTGTTGCTGCAGTCAGTCACACCATTATCTTCTCAGCTGGAACAATTCAGAGAGTACATTGGGAAGCTGAAAGGGGCAATTGGGGGAGAAAATGCAAATAAAATTGTGAGCAGCAGCTTACATTTGGTTGTAGCAGGAAGTGATGATCTTGCAAATACTTACTTCACCGTCGGCATCCGAAGGGCGCAATATGATATTTCTTCTTATACTGATTTTGTTGTTTCCTCAGCTGCCAGTTTTGTACAGGTAAACTATAAATTGAGAAAATTCACTGAACGCATTTTCACATTTCAGTATTGATAAACTTTTTTCTAACACATTTTTGTTCAAATTATGATTTTTTTTTTTTTTTTAAATTGCTTGATGATATTTGAGCATTTCAATGGAATACTGTAATCGGGCGAGATTCAGTCATGTGAATTGCCACCTCCTCTTTCGAGGATATTTTTCCTTCTTCCATAGGATTAAGTTTTTGATATCACGATAATATTCTTAAAATATTAGTAAAATGACAAAAATACCCTCAGAGCACAGTGTGCAGGTCACATGACAGAACTCAGCGGGCTATTCCACAGGAAATCCTCAAATGTGCGCAAGTGACAAAAAATGCATAGTTTGTAGAGTAGTGTATTGTAGTTAAAAATGTTTGGATAACTAAGTGTCAAAAGAAGTATGGTTCGAATGACAAAATACTTTTATTCTTGATAATGTAATATCTACTTAGAATTCCATTACAATATTTCCGTAAGTTTGAATCCAAGATTCAGACAATGAACAATCAGATATGAATTGTAGGAATTGTACCAGGTTGGGGCAAGAAGAGTAGCTGTTTTGGGGCTCCCACCAATTGGGTGTTTGCCATCACAGAGAAGTCTAAAAGGTGGGTTATTGAGAGAGTGTTCAGAGGAGCAAAACAGGGCAGCCCAAGTAGTTAATTCAAAGCTCTCAGCAACACTTGATTCACTCACCCAAAAGTTGCCTCAGTCAAGATTGGTCTACCTTGATGTCTATAGCCCCTTGCTTGATCTCATCCAACACCCCCAAGATTATGGTAAACCCTCTTAATTATTTTCTATTCTAAATGGTAATTCATCTATCAAATCTCTTGGTTTTGATACATTACTCTGCGAAGATAATTTTAGCATACTTTATTCCTTCAACTTCAATAAAGTTATCGAGTACTTTGGTCCTCAAATGTATTATTTCAAATGAGATATGTAGGCGGAGAAATGTTATTTATGTCACTTATCAAAGTACATTCTTTTGTTTTCCTACTCAGAAATCATTTTTTTAGAATATTGACCTTTTGAATAGAATTAAAGAGGTAAAGATAACGAGAATGTCTTTCGAGAAGACACATAAAAGTCACATGCTAGTTTTCTGAATACAAGTCTACTTAAGAGCGACATGCTAGTTTTTCAACTGCATATTTCTACTAAGAATTTCATTTGGCGACAAAATGCTCAGTTTTTAATGTGTCAAAATAAACAAATTTGAGGAGCTGAAGTGACCTTTATACGTACTTATTTTATTTCTGGTGATTTTTTAAGTGTTAATGTGTCAAAATAAAGTAAATTTGAGGAGGTGGAGTGGCGCTACCCTTAACTGCAAGTATTTAATTCTATTGGAAGTTACAATGATAATTTAGTTCTAACAAGTTATATTATTATTTAACAAAAGGTTCTTTTTTTATTTTTTATTTATTTTTATTTTTAATGATTACAGGGTTTGAAGTTACAGATAAAGGTTGCTGTGGGACAGGAAATATAGAAACGGTGATATTGTGTAACAAATATATTGGCTCATGTCCAAATGATTCTAAGTTCGTATTTTGGGACAGCTACCATCCCACTGAGAAAGCATACAAGTTTATTGTCGATGAAGTCCTTCAAAAATATATCAACAGATTCCAGTGAGAACTGATCGATGAGTCAGTCAACTTAGCAAATTTCCTCAAACAATTTAATAAGGAAAAAATAAATAAACAAAACCATGGTTAAAGGTCTTCTGTGTTCGTTATTTACACAGTCCACAACCTCTGACATATTTTTTTTTTTTAATTTTCATATATTTACGTGATGTAGACGCAGTTGTCTCGAGTAATACAACTTGGTTCAAACTGATTAAAGTCACGAATTTTTAAGTTTATGTACTTCTGAACTATTCTTACCACCAGCTCGCAGTGGGCTATCACAAAGAACTTTGGAGGAAGGAGCTGAAAGAAAATGTTTTACATGCATGAAATGGATATTTGGCATTGCCTCTTTCATGTGGAGAAACACTATCAAAAGTATTTTTTAATAGCTAAAAACCAAAAAACTAATAGTAAAAGTATTGTCAAACACCCCCCTAATCAAAGAATGTCAGAAGCAATACATAAACAGCTTCATTTCAACTAAGTTATACAGCTGTTGGGCTCCTCTCAACAAGTTCCCCCAGATCACTCTAGAACGAAATACTTATATATTATAACATTTACTTAGAACATTCCATCGACACCATTTTGCAATTCCATTTCAAAAACAACAGAACGTAACTGGAACAGCCAAATACTCATAAATATGAACATACATTTATAACACACAGTCATCCAAGATGCCAAAAATTGATCATGTTTCCTTCTCTTTGGATGCCTTGAACCAAGGTATCCAAACGGATGTTGTTTTTTGATACGCTTTGTATGCCTCAGCCCTATATGGCGGTTGTAACATCCGTTTCTCCACAAGAGTCGTGACATAGGCCAAACACAAGGTATTAATCAACGCACCAATGAAGGTCCATCCACAATCCAAGTTCCAAGCAAAGATCACCAAACCCCACCACCATAGTTGCTCGCCAAAATAGTTTGGATGTCGAGAGTAGTGCCATAAACCTCCATCAAGAGTTGGCACTAATGCTTCACCAAGATTTTTCAGCTTTTCATTTCTACTAACAAAATTGTGAAGCTGTGTATCGGCGAAATATGCAATAGTAACACCGGTTAAGCATACCAGTGCTGCAACTACATCCCAGAAGTTCAATTGTCTGTCTTTTGAATGGACGATATAGAGAGGCAGGCATATTCCCATCAGAAAAATCTGTAGTAGCATAAGTAGCAAAACAACATTATTATAGTCTATAGAGTTTACTTATGTTAGGAATAGAGGGCGGAAGTTATTGAGGCTTGAGACTTTCTTTAGGGATTCACAAATTGATTTGGCCAACAAACTTAACGACTAAAATAATACCTGACAAATATAGAATAAAAATACACAGATATTTAATTTAAGTAGTTTGGCAAAATATGTAAAGTTTTTGTTAGGGAAACTTACTAGTATAATACCCAACTCAATACAAAAACTTCTTATAAAATGATTCTTAAAGTTAATAAATACCCCACCCTATAGCATTGCCTCACTCGTAACTCAAGCAAATCAGTTTTTCTTTCCACAAGGGTCATGATATCTTTTTACGAGATCGGCAGGTATCTTTATTTATCCTACACGGGATGCACAATTTCATGGAATGCACATTTAATTATGATCGATTCAACAGAAAGGAATAGTGGTGTATTTCTCATGGGGATTTCCTGGAACAATTGTTGACTTTATATGAATATCAAAGGCGGGGAGCTATTCGGTTAACCATTACAATATCATGAATGTCATAAGTTTCACACAAGTCTTACAAGTATGTCTCGAGTGATAAAAATAACTCTATACAGGACCAGGACTCTAGGAGTAAGATTGATCCTGACATCAGGAAACCTCCTACTAAAATTTATCATCATATAACCGAGTCAAATCCAAACAACTTCGTTGGGGAAATTCATCAAACATTTGTGTTACTATCCAAACCAAGTCCACCTTACTAAATGGCACAAAAACTAAGAACCCGCATTGAGTAACAGAATTACCTGCTGAGAAACGTAGACAGCAAAGAAAGAAACCCACCACCAGTTTTTGCCATACTGTTGGCACATGTCGCTAAATCTCCAGTCCTCTCGAGCACCCCACTGCCATTTTTCTCGGCGGAAGTAGCTGTGAGTGAGCCTAACGCTCCAAACCCACGTCAAAACAATCACCAGTCTCGATCTCCAAGCATTGTATTCTGCTAGCGGGTGAGTTGCGAAGTAATTAACCAGCAACACAGGTATCACTGTCCAATACAAATCTATCATCTGAAAAAACCCATTTACAATTACTTACAGAAACCAATAACTAAAACAACAAAATGCAGTTATTAGAATGAGTGTTATGACAAAATACGAACCCAGTGGCTAGATTGGAGGAGACCCACGAGCCAGAACAGAACATTGACGTTGAGGAAGAAGAGAATGTTGGCTAACAGAAAAGGGTGGTGATAGCACCAATGCCAGAGAGAAGAAAGAGAATCAACTTCCTCTGCGGCGGCGCAATGGCGGAGGAAGGACACATAGAAGAAAATGGAAGGAAGAGGGGCGAGAAGTGCGACTACTGCGTTCCGCAGGTTTTTGCTATGAGAGTTGCTACTCAATGACGCCATGGCGATCGTGATGGAGACCAACCTAGGAGGAGGCCTAGTTTTATAGACAATGATTTGGATCTTGGTTATCTATTTTTTTATGACTTTTTTGGAGTATAATAATTATGTTGATTGGATTAATTGATTACGGCCAAGAACAGTCATTTTTTTAATAACGAATATTTTAGTACTATGAATTTGTTAATTTAGGCTTAATATTTTGTGGGTTTAACAAGATGATTATTATTATTAAATTTTTAATTAAAATATTAAGACATAATGATATACCTTATCACTTGATTGAGCATGCAGTGGCCATCGACCTTTGACCTCGCAAACCAACCTTAAATCCATTAACTTTTAATTGGCGTGCAAAATGGTAATATATATTTCAATATGAATTATATATATTTGTGTCTATTCATGAAATGAAATAAAAGAAATACAAAGTGTGAACATTATATTAAAGAATATAGTATCAAAACCTTCTATTTTTTCAAAAAAAAATAAAAAAATTCAAAATATGGTATTAACTTAAACATGAAGATTTAGGAATAGACGAAAATATCATGGGATTACAATGTTTGGAAGCATGTAATCTTTAATTTTTAAAAATTTTAGATGTATAGTTATGGTAAGATTTACATAAAAATATTGAATTTAATTAAGACAATAAGACAAAATAAATAAATGAACGCCATAAAAGTACTTAAATCTTTGCTTATTCAATTATGAATTATTTTACTTTGACAATTGAGAGAGATATACCGATAAAGATTCATGATTATACTTTTACTCTAGTGTGCAGCGCCAAAATACTTCATTTAAGGATGTAACATCCAACTAATTAATAGAAAAGAAATATCAAAATTCATAGCTAAATTCATTAATTTGTCATTTTTCTATGTCAAAATAGGTATTTAGATTCATAAAATTAAAATTAAAATTTTAATGAATGATGAGGATTGCGCCGTGCGCCGTTGAAGTGAACAATGAAAAAAAGCTTTCCGGTAAAAAGGTAGAGGAAAAGTTGAAGCGGTGGACTAATTAGTTGTGTGGTTAGTGGGATAATGATTGTGGTTAGCAATAATTGGGGTCGTGCTCGCTGCTTGGATAAATGATGACCTTTATTGCACAGCTGGAAAGTTCGATAATTTCTTCCCTCCGCGTCTTTTTTCATTCCCCACTCATTATCCTTCTCGAGGTTAACGCCGGCGAATATTTCCTCCGCCGTCATCGGTGGCGCTACAGCGCTCTTTGATATTGTCGTTTATTGAGGAACCGCAGGTTTAAGTATTTATGGACTGGGCATGTTACATTGTATGTCATTGAAAATAAAAGAAATTGTGTATTCGTTAAAATTCACACTTCTGCCATGGATCGGTACGAATTGGACTTATTCAATAAAACAAGGCCGTTGAGAGATAAAACTCAATGTCATCTCGAGGGCTTTTCCATATATGTGTATACAAGTAATACATGGTGAATTATATAAATAAAATCTATATCTCAACTATACTATTATTTATTGGACCTTATTCCGACCTCTGATCACTTAAGTATTAGAGGCCAGAGGGTCTTGTTAAGGATGACAGCAAGCTTAACACATTCTTTGTTTTAAGATACGGGTGGAAAAAGAAGAGTGGAACTATAAGTATTTAGGATGTAAAGTCTCTTTCTTTTGCACTTTTTATTTGAAAAAATAAAAATAAAATAAAAAAAGGAGTTGGAGATTGTGTTTTATCAATATAGAGTTGGTTTTCTCATGACATGGATTTGTCAAGTTGGCAATGCGATGCTTCTTCGGTGTATAATCCAAAAATATTGTTGTACGGAGTACTTAGAGCACTTTATGATGGCTTATTGCGGAGCATAGACCAAAACTTGCCTCAATATTATTGGAATTACGCTTTGGTTCTTAGCTTTGCCTAATCGTCATGGATTATCCATTGGACAAGGATTATAAAGAATGATCAATGTAATAACCATATATATTCTTGTTAATGTATCTATGTGGATTGATATTCATTTGGTTCGTTCAATAGATTCTGTTCAAGTTTTACAAAAGTTGAATGGAAACTTACTTTAATCTTAAAATAAAAAAATATGTCACAATCATTGAATTCTAACAAAAACTCACTAATATTTGAATTAATAGAGGTCGTAGAAGTTAAAGTTGTATGTAAATGTTAAATTCAATAGAAAGCATACCTTTGTCTACCTTGATTATAATTGATGGTATTTATGATGAGCATGAGGTTGTCCTATCTTATCAAATATTAATAATATAAGATTGAACCATATGTACTAATCTAATGATTCTTAGGCCAAATCGACAACATGTTGAATCATACTCGACTCATGTAAAAAAACACATTTTGTATTGATTATGGCATGCCGAGTCATACTTGATCGATATAAGAAAACACAAATCATGAGTGTTTGACATTATATTTTAAATGTAGGGCATTTTGGCAATATAGCCCTTTTAATTCAACATCCCATGTATATTGAATGTAGTTTGAAAGATTGTTGTACTAAGGGGGATGTTTGCAGTAGTTTTCAAGAAGCATTTTTCAACTTTTAGCTTTAATTAAAGCTATTTTGTAGTACTTGAAAATACTACTTTTGTTTCTAATTCTCTATAATTAAGCAAATAAAAGTTAGAAGTTAAAAGCAACTCTCACACAAATTTTGCAATTTCTTGATACTTTTCACTTTTATTTTCAAACACTCTTAACTTTTACTAAAACTTTTTTTATAAGTTTTTTTTGTAACTTCTTACTTTTTCAAAAAGCAAAAGCTATTGCATATATTCCTAATGGTGTAAAATGAGCCAAATAGTTTCAAGAAAGATCTAATGTGTCTAAGGGGGAGACATGAAAGAGAAGGATCCAAGGACATCTTTGTTGGTACCTTGGGAGTGTCTTTAGTCTCACCCCCATTCATTGCAAACCACAATGGAGGGATAATCCAACTCTATGGAGTGCCCAATCCACACTCATTGAATGAAAACCACCAATAAAAGCTTTGGGCTCATTTAGGCCGCTAGTCCCATCCCCTCTACCCCTATCATCTTACAATCTCACACGCCTCAAAGTTGACTACACTCTATGCTCATGTGCAATTTCTTTGCACCAACGCGTGAGCTATCCTGGTTTTTGTATGTAAATCTTTTGTTATAGGGATAATTACCTCAACATCCCTGAGGCTTGGTATAATTAGCAAAGCACTGCCTGAGGTTTGGTTAATTACCATTATACTTTCAAAGATTTGGATAGTTATCATTACACCTCTTAAAAATCTTAAACATAACAAGTAGACCCCTTAGAAAAAGGGGTGTAATTGTAATATATGCATAAATTAAGAGGGTATAATTGTAATACATACATATATTCAGGAAGTGTAATTACAACTATGCATTAGCTGAGCTGTATAATAGGGTGGTGTATTAGTAATTATTCAAACTTCAGCGGGTGTTTTGATAATTATGATAAACCTCAGGGGTTGTAGAGGTAATTATCCATTTGTTATATTGGGACCATAAGTTTTTACGTTCTTTATGAAGAAAAATACAAAAAATGGGGTTGGCAACGGGATAGATAAGGATGAATGTTACCACTATACAAACCCATTGGGCAATGTTTTTAAAGTTTAAAAATTCGTGCTTACTTGTCTCTATGGGTTCTGGCGTTTAGAATCCATAATTATTTTTTCAATAAAATACAACATAATATGTAATTAATGAGATAATATTACATTATAACATAACTATAAAATCATATAAAATTATTTTATTTAAAAAATGAATTCTTTCAAAATGTATCATACATGAAAATCGATCAAATATAATATATTTCTCTTATATATTATCGAGGAGGGTTTACTCTAAACTTGAACTTGCCCACCCCGCAGCAAGAAAAAACTTGAACTTACCCTGCCCCATTGTGGAGCAAATTTTCAACGTGTTTCATATAGCACAGAATAGGTTGAATACTTGTTAAAAGGGTCTGAGTTGTTATCCTTTAAAAAAAAAAAAAAAGTATTTGTACACGTAATTATAGGGGGAATGATTCTTATATGTAGGGATCATGAAATTTAATTTATCAGCTTTTATTCATTTATTTATTTATTTTCCGATGAACCAAGAACTAAATATATCCTTAAGCCAAGGAAATCAAGAAATGCAAAGAAAGCTTAAATCTCAGTTGGGTACATGAATTTACACCTCATAAACCAATCAGAGCAACACCTTCTAGAAGCCTACTTCTCTCACAGGCCAGTGTACAACTTTTGGAGTAATTTATTGGCACCCACATGAATACAACTAAGTAGAAATCCAAGCAAGAAATATTTTTTCCACGTTATAAATGACACTTTTTCCTAAAGCCAAATTTCCAGAAATCAATGCTCCTCACCTTCCTTTCACCAGCTGGGCTCTCATGCATTCATATTTTTGTTAGAAGTCAATAAAAAGAAATTCTTGAGACCCCTGACCCTCGATTTCTTAGTCAACCATCAAGAACAACAACCCCGAACAAAAAGATTTGAAGATGGCATCATGGGATCACTTCGGACAGATTGCAAATGTTGTACAATTATCTGGGCTAAACGCTGTGTCCTTAATAAGTTTAATAGTGAAAGCAGCAAGTACGGCAAGAATGCACAAGCAAAATTGCAGGCAATTCGCGCAGCACGTGAAAATGATAGGGAATTTGCTGGAGCAGCTCAAGATTTCTGAGATGAAGCAGTACCCTGAAACGAGGGAGCCATTGGAGCAGCTTGAGGATGCTTTAAGGAGGGCTTATCTTCTTGTTAATAGTTGTCAAGAAAGGAGTTATTTGTATCTTATGGCTATGGGGTGGAACATCGTTTACCAGTTTAGGAGGGCCCAGGAAGAGATTGATCGGTATTTGAGGATTATTCCTCTTATTGCACTTGTTGATAATGCCAGGTTTAAGGTAATTTTGATTTGTACTAAAGTTTAATTGTTGGGTGATGGGATTATTGTTAGTTTATCTTTGTTGCCCATTGGTTTACATATTGAAGTCTAAAGGTGAATGGGTCATTGACTTTGATGGTTATTCTTGAAATGCCTACTTTATCATGCTTTTATGGAATATTCAGTAGGACCCCTAAATTCCAGTGTTCATTGTGGTGCAAAAGATACTTCTTCTTCTTTTTTTTTTTCAAATAATTTATTTATTTTTTATTTTCCCTTCTGCTTATTTTTATCACAAAATTGGCTTTCTGATAAGTTCTTGGGGGAAGCATTTGATTGTTTGGTG
Source organism: Handroanthus guayacan (assembly GCA_014898755.1). Lineage (NCBI taxonomy): Eukaryota > Viridiplantae > Streptophyta > Magnoliopsida > Lamiales > Bignoniaceae > Handroanthus > Handroanthus guayacan. The sequence goes on from JACFYI010003651.1 coordinate 995,453, forward strand.
TTTGTTGTTCTTGCTGTTTGTAGCGGTATTAGTGCCATTTGAAAGGGTCAGGTGTTACCATGTTTACCTTTCGTTTATCTGGAAGTAAAAAGTCATAGTGAAAATTGAGAGTAGCTGAAAATGTAGGTAAATTGTTTAAGGTTTGTATTAATTTATAGTTTTTCATACTTAACTTAAGAAAATTAAAGGCAGAAGTACTAGTCCAAACACTCCAAGACAGCAAAACTTCAGAAGAGTTGAAATTCACTTTTTTTAAGTTATCGCAAACACGCCCTAAATCTTTTGGCAGATACAACTTTCATTGTAATTGGCTTGATATATTTTGTGCTCTTTTCTAGCCAAAATCTTTAGCTCCAGCTTAACAATGCTTGTTATTTTAAGCACACAGAAAATTTAAACTGCTTCTGATTTTGAGTCGCCATGCTAAGAAATGTTGTTCGCTATATGCTTGAAAGTCAGAAGTGTTCTTAAGCATTGGTTTTCTCTTGCAATGTTAAGGAAAGTGTATCTGTTTGCCTACTGAGAATGTCTAAAATTTAGTAAGCCTGTCCATTAAAACTTTGTATATTGATCTGTGATAATAATATCCAGGAGAAGCTTGAAGAGATTCAGAAGGATCAGCGTGAATACACGTTAGATGAAGACGACAGAAAAGTGCAAGTTGCAATTTCTGAAAATGATACGATGATCTTGAAGAAAAGCATTTCTTGTTCATATCCGAATTTGCCTATTGATAAAGCACTAGCAAAAGAACACGAAAAGCTTAAGGAAGAGCTTCAAAATTCACAAGCTAATATGGATGCTGGCCAATGTGAAGTGATCGAGCGTCTGATGGAAGTTACTGAAAATGCAGCAAGTTCTGTAACAAAGAAAGGTTCATCTAGCATAGATTCCGAGAAGTCAGATTCAGACAAGGAGCATTTTTCCAATGACAATAATCCTAGAAAACATGCGACTTTAACAAGCTCAAGGTTAATGTCTTTCTTTATCTCTGTGAAATATAAGTTTTTCTTTATCCTCTCTGAGAGTTTCTTCGTGGCTATATTCTGTATGTAGAAAGACCACAATAACCTCCGATCACAATATTGCATTGTCGAAGGAAGCAATCTGGCAAGAGGATTGGCATTCAGATCTACTCGGCTGCTGTTCTGATCCTTACTTGTGTATGTCTTTTCTATCTCCTTTAGAGACATTCTTATCATGTGTTTATGGCATCAAAATAACTTGAGATATTCTTATTTATCTATTTCTGAAATATGTAATGACAGGTGTAAAGACTTTCCTTTGTCCTTGTGATACAATTTCAAAGATAGCATCTGTCGCCACGGGCAAGGAAATATGTGTGTCAAAACATTTTGTTTTATGCTTATTCTTACATTCTTGATATAACTGCAAGTTGAAACTAATGTATAGTGTGTTTATATTATGACAGCTTCAGCGGAGGCCTGTAATGAAATAATGGCCTACACACTGATACTTGGATGCTGTTGTTATACATGTTGTATAAGAAGAAAACTCCGAATGAGACTTCACATCAAGGTATCTCTCTCGTGCGATTCTTGTTAAATTATCTATATGGTAATTGCACAAGTAATGGAAATTTCTGGATTTGAAGACAAATAACTCGGAAGTGGTATTTTTTTATCTGCATATTGCACTCATAGTACACCAAAGTCAAACCTATTATTGCTATGTGCACCACACATTCCGTAAATTTACTTTATAAGCATCTATAAATTCACAAATAAAAAATTCCCTTACTTTTCTTGTCTTATAAACTTTTGCAAACACAAAATTTGTGTGAGCAATAAACTAGGTGCTACCCTGATCCAACCAACACGTGCTTTTGTCGATTTTGGCACATATTCGTATCTGCAGCCGCAATAAATGCTATATACTCTTACAGGGTGGCATGTTTGACGATTTCTTATCACATTTTATGTGTTGTTGCTGTGCGCTTGTCCAAGAATGGAGGGAAGTGGAGATACGCGGTATGATCCCTATTCTCATGAAACAAGAATCTTTTTCTGACTACCCTTTTACATGCACCATCATTATCAGTGTTAATGTTATCTAAATTGCAATATCTGTGATAAAAATTTGATTGACAGGTCGACAAAAGACCAGAACTAGCCCTCCTCCATCTCAACGAATGGAGTCGTGAAGGATGTTGTGTAAGAATTAGGTCATGTTTTTCATTATCCTTAAGGTCTCACTTAGCTGAAGCTGATGCTGATTGTGAATATTTATCATACAGTAATAATTCAGATGCTAAGTGTATTTATTCACTGGTAGCTACTCTCTGGAGGATGCCTTAATGAAGTATTATTTCCCCCCACATTTTGATCTTCAAACAGCCTGAATTTTAGCTTTGAGTAAGAGAGGAAGCATTATGCCTACTAGGTTGCTTGTGATGAATTTTAATACTTAAGGTCATAATTGAAGAATTGTAATTGAGGTTGAGTTTATTTAAAATTCTTGTACTTATAAGATGTTTTTGCAGTTTCATAAAATGTTAGATTTTATTTTAAAATAGTTCTTTTTTAAGTGTTTGAATAAAATAAAATTATGGAACTTATAAAATATTAGTAATAGTAGTTCTGAAGTTAATATGATAAAAATAAAAGAAGTTTATTAAAATTTTAAAAATAGCAATTAGGTTTTCTTTCTTTTTTTTTAAAGAAAAAAAATCAATTGTAACAGTTTTAACGTCTTATTGTAGAATTTTGTAAGTTCCTCTCTTGAGTCACATAAAAAGTAATTGAGAAGTCAATCATTATCCTCTTTGTCCTCTTTTTTTCTTTTTTTTTCTTTTCCTAGAAAAAGAGAAGGAAACAACTTATAGGCCCATCTTTATAAATTACAAAATATTTTGGAATATTTTATTAAATATTTTACGAAATTCATAAACGTTAAAAATAAATAAGTGTTTTTTTTTTCTTTTAATCGAAAGCTATTATTAAGTAGTAAAAAACCCATTAATCAAATTCATAACTAAAAGATTATAAGAGCTTTCTCTTATCACTAGTACAATGACCTTCTGGCTATAATGCATCAATTCAAGTATAAAGTTGTTGCATCTAGAATTGAAAATAAGACAATTGGGCCAATAGTAGTGAAAATTGAAATGAATTATGTGCTTGTATAAGTTAATAATTAATAATTACAAGATTTTAATTCTATCAATGTAGCCCTATTACTATTTTCAATTTCAATATAATCTGATAATATTTCCCACCCTCCATCTTTTATAATAACAAAACAAAATATATTCCAATCCCACTAGAACAAAAATTATTATTATTATTATAATATAAATATAGACATATTTTTATTTGTGGCACTGGCACCGTTCTAATCAGATCTATACCTTTCCAAAATTTATTTATATTATAAAAAAAGGCCCATTATTTTTTTTTTAATTTTTTTTTCCTTTGCAAGCCAATTTATATCCCTAAAGGGGCACTGAATTCCCAATTTCTGTCACTATTTCATATCCTCACACAAACCCACATCCTTTTCGAATCAATACCATGTCGTCATCAGCGGCGGAGAACGCCACCAAGAAGATAACCCTGCGGAGCTCCGATGGGGAAGTCTTCGAGGTGGAGGAGGCCGTTGCGGTCGAATCTCAGACGATCAAGCACATGATCGAGGACGATTGCGCTGACAACGTTATCCCCCTCCCAAACGTCACCGGGAAAATCCTTTCCAAAGTCATCGAGTACTGCAAACGCCACGTCGATGCCGCTGCTGCGGCTTCCGCTGCCAAGGCTGACGACAAACTTGCCTCCACCGCCACCACTGATGAAGACCTCAAGGCTTTCGACGCCGATTTCGTCAAAGTCGATCAGGCCACGCTCTTCGACCTTATTTTGGTATAGGTTTAGATTCTGGCAATAGTACGGTTATTTGAATTATTTATAAGCATTTATGCTATTTTCTTGAGTAGATTTAGGTAAGCATTGTGCATTAGATTTTATCCAGTGCTACTAGGTTGCAATCTATGTTTAGGGTTTTTTATTTTGTTTT
>JACFYI010003651.1:1009688-1028041 GCA_014898755.1 Handroanthus guayacan
ACATCCATTAGAAAATTTCTTAGGATGTAAGAATCTTAGAAGGTGTTTGGCGATGCTTTTCCGACCAGCTTTTATTAGTGAAAAGCACTACTGGAGGATTTAAACTAAAATTGACTAGAGTTTCATACCACTGTCTCAGCATTTCCATCAACAGGGTTACATGGAAATACTATATATCCTTCTTGATAGAGGGGTGAAAATATTATCTTTGGGAGCAAATTTATAATATCTACTAATTTTTTCAATTATCTTCCGAACACTCACTATCAACTTGTTCTGGATTTACCAAATTGTATTAGGAAACATTTTCAAAATTTACCACTCATTTTAATTGTAACTCCCAACTTCTCTAAACAAAAATATTTCATTGCAAAGGAGAAACAACATCAAAAACTTTCAAGAATCTAAAATTCTAGTTGATTACCTTAATCACCTTGTTTCCTCCCAGCACAACATCCGACTCAAAATCACGATCAATGGTGGTTGCAGCCACAGTCAGAATCCAAGGCGCAGCATTCTCAACAGATGCACGGTTAGGACCAGAATTCCCAGCGGAGCAAGCTACAACAATACCGTTCTCCATCGCGTGAAATGCCCCTATGGCAATGGGATCGGTGGAAAAGTCTATTCGTGGATCATTTGAACCAAGAGAAATGGATAACACATCAACCCCATCAGCAATTGCATCGTCAAAAGCTTTCATTATGGCGGATCCGTAGCAGCCGTACCCACAGACACGATACATCGCTATTCTCGAGCCCGGCGAGCCGCCGCGCGCGGTCCCTTTAGCAAGGCCGTAATATGATGCCCCAGGAACCGGTGTTCCAGCTGCAGTTGATGCAACGTGAGTACCGTGGCCGAATTCGTCTCTTGGGGTGGCGAGATCTTCATAGTATCTTGCTCCGATTATCTTCCTGTTGGGAATTGTTTTTGTTTGATTACCAAGATTTTAAATTTTAATCATGCGTCATAGGGGTTATGCAGTGGAACTTACGCTCAGGATGCATGCAAAATTACAGAAGTGTTACTTGGTCCAATGTGTTAAACGGGTCGGGTCAAATTAAATTCAAATAATTCATGTCTGATCATTTACGACCAAGAAAAGTCATTCGAATGTTACACTAGGTGAGATATTTTCCAAGACATGCATTTTTTATTGTTTTGGTAGTTCGAGATGAAATTGTTAGATCCGATATTCCTAATCCTTGTAGAAGGGAATGATCGAGGTATAGTGTTGGATTAGGTATTTAACTCAATGGGATCAATTATAGTGCCCTGTTACTATGAAAAAATATGATAGAGGCTTTCAATCGGATGAAATTTTTGAATTAAGTCATGCAACTTTGGAATCCAACAGTGTCTTCCACATTAGTCCCAATGGGTCGGTTTACAATTTATTCTAGAAATACTGGTCAAGAAGAAGTAGTCTAAACTGTAAATTCTTTACCTGTTGCAGTTGGCAGACGTGAAGTTTATGCCTTCCATGCATTTTCCCTTCCAACGTGATGGGATTGGACCCATACCCATATCAGTAAAACTCCTAGATTCTGGCCAAATTCCTGTTAAGTAGTGAAGCAACTTTTAAACTGAGTTTAAACAAAAGATCATGCTGTAAAAATCAAATGTTTTCTCAATATAGTATTCAATTACATTTAAATATCTTAGAGATGGCAAAAATAGAGTAGTTTACCTGAATCCAGGAAGCCAATTATAGTGTCTTCTCCATTTGTAGATGAGTCACTAACAGAAGAACTTGGTGCGGAAACAGATTCTAAATTAGCCTCCTCCTGCTTCAAGAAATCCCAAGAACGCGTCGTGTGAAGTTGCAACACTGGATCAGGAAAAACAGACACTACTCCAGGTTTTTTCGCTATTGATTTTGCTTCTTCTTCTGATAAACGAGCAGCAAATCCCAGGAAACCGTTGCTGTAGGTATGCAGAACTGCATTGTTCTTCCTGCAAGGAAAGATTTTAATGTGAATTTCTTGAAATGTTGTATATGGAATAGACATTGATAAGAAGGTTATTACAACCTTTTCATCAAGGAGGTTATAAGCTGAGTATGATCAGTTCTTGGGGCACCATTTGGCCAACGTGTGGAGCCCATGTATACGATATAAACTCCATTGCGTTTGGATTGATCAGCAGTTGTTTCTTCAAGAAATGAGATGATGAAAAGAATGAAACAGAGGAAAAGTTGAAGTCGTTTCATGATGGTGTCGAAACAAGAGATGGGAAGGTGTATGTTTTTGTTTTTCTTTCAACGAACAAGTACATGAACAAACACTTGATCTAAAGGTCTTTATATAGCATTACGATGTATCAGAAATGGTTAATTGTGTTATATGTTAAGCAATAGACATTTGCGGCAAAAACTGCATTTTCTCGATCGATTTAGTGCTGCTATATGCTAATAAAGTGCTCTAGATCCACCCAAAAATGGTTATGAAAGTGACTATCGTGGAAAAATAGTGGAGATTTGTGAAGATTTTTCAGCATTCGTGTTATTTGAGTTGAAATATTATGGATGCAGAATTTAGACAGAGTTCATAGTATTCAAATTGGAAGTTCCACTTTAGAAGAAAGTGCCCAATAACAGATAAAAAATATTTGTCTAATCCTTTTACGCCACCTCTAGTGAAAATAAGAACCCTTTTTTCAACTTGTTGATAATAACAAATGCAATTCAAGCTCTCTCCTCAATACATTTGGATGAAGGAATTTTGTGAGGAAAATAAGAGCGGAATACACATTTCGTAGCGTTTTTCTTTCTAGAATGCATAGAGTAAATGTTTAAGTAAAAGTGTATTATGATTGTTATTTTTGGTTTCTTGTACTTTTGGTTTGAATCGAATCGATAGAATTATTCACGTATTGTGACACAGAATTTGGAGCCTGGCCCCAGCGTGAGGCTGCACAGTGCCAGATGATTGGAGAACCCGGAGCCGTGATTCGACAAAATTGAGGTTGCGGCACCGAAAAGACCGAGAAAAAAAATAAAAAATAAAAAGCGGAATGTAATGCATTTTTTTTCTTTATTCTTTTCTTTTTTTTTATTTTCTTAGATCTAATTTGTATTTAGTGGGAGACTTTCTGAGGATGGTAAAAACTTTTGAAGTTGCAATTGGCATCGAATTGTGAGAAAAATATGAGATTACATATCAAGACATCTTAATATTCTATACTCTTCGATTGTTATTTAGTGAATTCTTGTTCTCTTTGCTCCTCGAAACCAGATTATCATATGGACGTCAAACCACGATAAACCTTGTATGATTTTCGGGGTTTTATACTTCATTTCTCAGTGATTTTGTATTCATTAACATTAAATCCTTTATCTATATGACAATGTCAGAAATAGAGTTAAAATTGACAACAATTGTTTGTGATCAGTTTCCATTCATTTAATGACAAACGAAGTACAGCAGATATCCAAAAGTGAGGCAGACAAAGGTAGCTTTCATAAGAACTTCAGTTAGAAGAACTACATCATCTTAATCTTAACTCATCAAGTAATCGATCTTTATGTCTAGTATATATAGCTCCAAAGAATACATTTTGGGATTGCCCACTTAGAATCAGTTCCTATGGACCTAAATTTGGCTACTTCTATGCTTAGTGGGGGTTCAATAATGCTTCTATTGAGGCAAGTAGTAGGAGAAGAATTTTCAAGCTTTTAGGCCCTGTGCTGAGATAGGTGCCACAAATTTGAACATTCTTGAAGTATGAAGCACGTATCGATCTTCATCTGTGATGAGTTCATTAAGAATTTCCAAAAAAATAGCGAACCACTTCCATCATGGAACCCGATATGAACAACTAAAAGTAGCATATTATTTACTGATATTTGCAGAAACGCGGGGAAATTCCATTGAGTGATCTCTTCAAATCGTTTGGTCTGAAAGCTATGTGATGAAGTGCAAATCGAGCTGGCAGAGATTCACAAGAGAAGTCATTGATATTGCAAGAATCTTGAAGGTCATATGCATATTGCAGCTACGTTCCATACGTATAGCGGTTTTACACAAGATTCGAAATGGCCATTTAAGAAACACCAACATACTGGGGGATGTAAGAAGGCAAGGAAGATATTATAGACAATTAGACATCGTACTAGTAGCCAAACAATTTCATTTCTTTCAACTAGTGAGCCTTGTTTCTTGTTTAGATGTGATGTAGCAGCTGAAAAGCCATTGACGGAAGGGGAATTCATTATCCTCGTTATTGAGTTAGGCTCAAAATTTTCGGAATTAACTACCTAATCTGAATTCAACAATCGATATGCCCCAACTAAAATGAACAAAACATAAAGACAATCCAATTTCTCAGAAGGGCTAACTTGAAATTACTCCTGCAATGCCTTTTTAGCAGCATCATCTTCTGCTTTCATCTTCCTCTCCCACTTTCTCTTCCGATAATCTGCCAACATCTGCGGCATAGCTTCCATAAGTTCAGCAGTACGTTCTCGCTTTTCTGCAGCTAATCTGTCAACTTTATGCCCTTTTCTCTTTGTCCTCATCTCCTTCCTTTCTGGATCATATTCCCAATCGGCGCCGGCAAGAAGGACTTCCTTACGAAGACGAGCTCGTCGACGGGCACTGATAGCAAGAGGTTTCCAAGCCCCAAGCTCCCAGTAACCCCAAACACCCTTTGCAAGCTCATCTTTGTACTTTGCTAACTTCTCTCGCCATGGATATTGATACTCTCCCACTGCTTTTGCAACGGATTTTGCTGCTTTTGCAGCCATTGCTGAGGCCATATTTTGTAAATTTTGTAAGCTTATCAAGCGATATAGTGCAATAGAATTTTAAAGAGTGGAAGAAATACATAAATAAATAAAACAAATACAAAAGCTAGACCCACTTATCAAGTAATTAACTGCTTTTTTGGCAGACATTTCGACAAACAGGTTAACTACTTCAAGATCGAGCATTTGGAATACCATGGAGAATCATCAAGGATCACGCGATTACGCGAATTTAGTGATAAGGATTAAACAAACTAAAATCTAAATCTAGAATGTAATAAAAAAAAAAATAAAAAAAATCTAATAGAAATTTGTGCATAATAAAGAATATTTATTCCAAAGAAGAAAATCGTATAATTCGCGATCTTAAAAAAAATGAAGATGAAATTTCAATTTCACACAATTCGAACATTTTTCCCATATATAAGTCCCGAAAAGGGTTGATGATGAAATATCAAAAAAATGAAATTTCGGCAACAGTATGAAGCTTTCTAGTCAAACGAAAATGTAACAGAGTGAGGAAAAAAAATCAAAAAAAGAAATCCAATTAATCAATATTACCAATACAGATAAGTAAAATGAATGATTAGAAGAAAAAGGACTGACCTTTCTTCGAGCGTGAAAGTCCGTCCCCTCTTGTCGGTGATAAATGATGATGGAGATTGAGCTGCGGGTTTTCTACAGAGAAATTGCAGGTTACAATCACTAGTTGTGTACAAAAGTAAGGGCTACATACATTTTACCCCCGCGTTATGTCTAATTAGCACCTTTTCCCCTGACTTTAGAAAATTGACAAAATTTTCCTGTATATTGCAAAATTACAGTCACTCACCCCAACTATTATTTTCAAAATTTTGAATTATGGAATCACACAATTACCAGTATATTTATATATATATATATATAAAAATTCCGCTGAGTTCATATGTTCTCTCGTTCCAAAATCTGCTCAACAATCTCTTCTCCTTTCCAAACCCTAGTTTTTGAAGGAAAAATCTTACATCCCAAAATCTTGATTTTTGCTGTGTGTATACAATATTATTTTGGTTTCCGTCCGCAATCAACACAATTGAAGTACAATTGGGTTAGTTTTTTCATTTCAATTTTGTTTATTTTGTTCCATTTGGTTTTCATTTATTTCACAACATTATGTTACAGAAAATTTGATTTTTTGCAATGTAAATATATTTTATATCAAGGATATGCTCTTTCACAAAAAGTATTAATCTCTATTGAAATTTTCTCTATTTTATGAATATTAAAAATATATAAAAAAAATTATATTTAATGAAAGTTTTGATTTGAACATGAAATGACAAAACATAATAAAAGTTTAATGTAGAAAAGTTCTTAAGAAAGTTGAAAAGTTTTTTGGATGGACATAATACAATTATAATCCAATTGTTCTGAATATTTTAGATAAGTACGTAAAAAGGCCATCCATTTTAGTTCATTTTCATCTTATATTTTATTGGGTGAATACATATCAAATGTATCACGTCTGCAAAACTATAATTCTTACAAAAATATATGATACATATAATGAACTAGGAAATAAGACATGAATTGAAGTAAAGACTCCTCACTCATAATTGGTAATTTAAAAATTTAAAAATTAGTATAAAAACTACCTAATTTGTCTTTCTTTTTATAATAATATAGTATAAATGGATAAATACTTACACACATAATAACAATAACAATAACAATCGTTAGCTATTTGATCACTTTCTATTTGTCAGCAATATATTCATTACTGAAATTATATACCATGTTACGTTTACAAATGAAAACGTCATTTATCCCTTTAAAAATTGGCTCTAGATCATAGTTTAATGTCAAAGTTTCACCAAAGCATTGAATGGACAATGATCCAGAAAGAAATAGATTAGGTCCAAAGAATAATCGATCATTCAAAACACAACAATGAACATACATAAAAGTTGTCCACAAGTGTCTAAATTAATTTTGGGATATGAAATATTCTATTAAAATGCTTATTGATGAAATAATACTCTTTTACCATCTCTTTACTTTCCATGAATCAAACTTGAGGCATCTCATGAAATGTATTTTATGAAATATTTAAGAAGTTTATAGTTTCAATAGATAATTACCTGAAAACCCCTCAAATTTGCAAGATTACAATAACAACCTCATTTGGAAATATTACAATTAGACCCCTTAAAAGCTTTAAGAAACATTACAAGCAAATCCCCTAATAACATGTTTAAGGGCCTAATACTAGCGTGCACAGCTTTCATTAGAGGCTTTACTATCAACCAAACTAATGGCAAGGAGTGTGTTATTATAATTACCAAACTACATGAATGCTTTAATCAAGACAAATCAGGAACCCTAGGGTGATTATTCCTAAATTCAATCAAACATGGTCCAGTACAATCTAGCATAGCTCAAGTCCAATCTATCGAAAAGTTTCATGTCAACTAAACTAACGACAAGTAATATTACAATTATTCTCAAACCACATGTATGCTCCATGCCTGATTTCGATCAAACACGGTCTAGTGTAGTCTCGTTTAGTCCCAGTATGGGGATTCAAAAACCAATTTCACAAATACACTCATTCAGTACTCAGCTGCAAGAATTGGGAAAGAAAACCAAAAAAATTACAAGACATAGCATTCCAAATTATACTAAATTGGCGCATATATGCCAAATGTCATGCACATCCCATAACAAAATAATAATCTTACACCACCATCCAATCAGACATAAAACCTCACCATCAAGAATCCTATAATCAGACTTCAGATGCATATCATGATATGCCTATATGTAAGAAGCAACAAGTTGGAGCAAAGCAAAAATGGTGAAAAGAATAAATATCCAAAAATGAGTGAGCCGCATATCATAATTCATAATGATATTCATCAACAGGCATTTGAAGAATAAACCAAAAATCATGCCGAACTCACTTTCATGTTGGGCACGCAATCAACTTCATTTTTTTCGTTATCACACTGCCCCCGTATACTGAGGTAAGTTCACCTTAAAATGTTTCCTGGACGCTTCCAAGAATCAAGTACCGAACCATTAGTTCAAAAACAACCATCCCAGCAATTAAACTTGTCAGCTGTGGTCTTCTTCTCGGGTTCCTTCTTGTGTTCAATGAGTCATAGATAGTTTTGTCTTTAGCCTCCTCTAGCTGCATCCACAAACATAATACAGATCAGGATGGAAATACTTGCATCTTAGACGTTTGAATACACGTAAGGCAACCGAACCAACCTTGATTATATTAACTTTCTTCACGGAGTCAAGTCATACGTTAAACAGAATGAGCTTCTTCTGCAGTATTCTCTCCGTTAGGCAACCCTGAATGGCCAGTCGACTCCTCAGACGAAACATTACCTTCAGCCTTCTCTGTGTGACCTTCAGTTGCACTCGTATTGCCAGTTGCATTAATCGTGCCATCATCAAGTGAAACATTCTGTAAGGAGGTCGCCAGTGCATTTTCAGGTGCTGCACCTGGCGTGTGAGAGCCAGACTCACCATGCCGAGCAGAGGGGAGAAGCCATTTACTCCACTCGTTGCGCCTCCTCACCTTGTCACCCTGCAAATGAGGAGCAATAAAAGCGATGATAATATGCCCGCATTGGATGCTTTTAATTATAGGCAATAAGTAGCAAGTTGCAACATGAACATGTCGAGAAAATAGAATCATGTTAACTAGTTAAATTAGAGCATCGATAGAAGATAAAATTTTATTAGAAGTTTAAAGTGCCAAGTGAAAGATAGACTGTAATCAGTTCAAGATACATTAATAGAAAGTGCAGAAATGAAAAGGCTAACCTGTAATTCTACAACTGTAGAATATCTCAAGGCATCCACAATCACTGGAATATCCTTTGTCAATTGCTGAACCTGAAAATGCAGACAAGAAAGCATCCCTGATCTACGCATAGGATATTACTAATACAGATACAAAATACTGGCCAATTGTATAACTATTTGCGAAATTAATACGAATCTAACAGCCAATTGCCAGAACAGTTTTTTCCCCTCCCTAAAATCTTAGTAGGGTCAATGAATTGACAGCTGTCGAAATTCATTCATTTGCACAGGCAGAGAAACCTTACAATAAAAATGAAGATCAGTGAGATGTCGGCATACATAAAATGGCCCCACAGACATCCAAGATGCCATCAGCATTTATTTACAGTCGTCGATAGGTATATGAAGGGGAATCAATCAAAAGTAAAGATGAAAGACTTTAATGACCTAATTTAATAAATTTAGAAACCAAAACAGGAAAAAGGACTTCCGATATGGTTCCCGAATCCAGAGAGATGATGAGAAATATCCTCCTGACAGAATATATTCAGAGTTATATTCATTGAACATGCTGAATTGGGACAGAATTAAGTACTCATTCAAGAGAGTACAAGTCTATGCTATCTTTCATCAAGATGGTTCATTGGGAAGAGCACATTGCACATGGAAAAGAAGTAGTCAATGAGGCAGCATGATCATAGGCAAAGCTAAAAAACACATGATATGCTTCTGCATTTAGAACAGAATCGAAACATTGATTTATCATCTGATAATCTGGTTCCTGTCTCAGAGCTCATTCACATGACAAATTCAGATCTACTTCTTAAGCATAGTCAAAAGTGGTCCAGATTTACTGCATTTAAGAGCAAGATCAACTAATCAAAGATAAAACAAAATAAAGTTTTTCATTGAAAAACAAAAGATGATCCTAGTAATCTTTTCAGATAATATAGAAGTTATACAACCAAATATCAGACAATAACTTACTCGTCTAAAGGAGGCTATCAACGCAATTGGTACCCAGCCATGATCATCCATTTTTGACCTCAAAAAGTTATCTTTCACCAAATTTTCATCACTGATATAAAATAAATAGTTGCTTCAGCATAATTTTACTCAGAGAGGAACAGTGAAAACAAAAGAGATGAGGTACCAATATGAATTAAATCTTTCAAAACAACCCTCTGATGAATATTACCTGAAGTAGAAGTCTATTTGTCTCACAATCATACTGTTTAAAGAATTCTCACTAACAGGAGAGAACGGCATCAGGGGTGGTGGTGGAGGAACGATTGGCATAGCCCTATAAGACTCTGGAGGCATAGTTGGAACATAGAAAAACTGAGATGCCATATCTGAAATCCAAAAACATTTGTTAGAAAGCCCGGATAGTAAATTTTAGCATCATATACATCCAGTAGGCTTACCAAACCCCATTTGTCCAGGTAAAATTCTCATAGGTCCCATGAAGGGGGCAGCACCTGGGGGCAATGGAGGTGGCATATATCCCATAGGAGGAGGTATATACTGAGGGGGATGATGAACATCCCTACGATCTTGATCACGCCTCCCTCCATGATTATTATGGTATGCTCCATCTCCACGAGGACGAGGCCCGTAACCACCCCTCCTTGAGTTATTCCTCTGAGCAGAATGCTCAGTACCATTATGTGATTGAGAACCCCCAACACCTCCAACCGGTCTCCCACCTCTTACAGAAACATCCATCACAGGAGGAACCAATGGTAATTCAAAAATAGGATACGGTGGTGGCATAGGGAAATGCGGCTGATTAAAAGCATTCTGAGATGATCCACTGCCTGAGGAGCTACCTCCACCACCACCTCCGTTGCGATTCCTTGGCCTTGGTCTAGTAGGCATTGGATTGTTTACAGTAGAATTAGCATGAGCATTATTATTAGCTGGTCGCTGAGGAGGTTGAGATATTATAGGAGCCTATAAAATCAAAGAAAAATAAATATGTTATACATATCCCTCCAGTCAATGATAACACATTTTTAGGCCTTCCAATCAGTAGCAGGATGTACAACAGAAATAACACACTGTTAAAGTCGACGTGCAAGAATTCAAAGATACAAAATTGCATAATTTGACAACCGTTTATCAAGGATTACATCCAACAACTATGGGAAGTGGATCATGTACGAGCAGCTACATATACAAGAAGAGATCATATTTCATATCCACTGTAATTGATACCATTGAACGATAATTCAATAGCAGTGCAGATAAAAAATTGTAAATCACGTGAAAATATGCAGCCCTAACCCAAAACTCTATAACCATCAAATCAGTATATTCTATAAATATTTTAACCTGTGATGAAGAGAGTGATCCATCAGAAACGGGTCTTAGGGTATCCGATGACGATCTCGAAATAGGTCGAGTTGTTTCAGAAAGAGCAGGCCAGGAAACAGCCCCACCCATAACAGAAGCGGGCTCGACGGCGCCATTCAACGGCCTGTTCCAAGCAGGCCTCCTCAGACGACCAGCATTGCTATCGCCGTTAACATCAGAGCTCTCGGGCTGGGCTTCCAAGCCCGAGCTCTCAATCAAAGAGTTATCCGAAGCAGAAGCCTGCTCCGCCGGCGGAGATGAAGAAGACCCAGGTGCAGCCACGGCAGCCGCGGCGGTAGGAGATGAGTTTGGCTCGGAATCTCCGCGAACGACTGAAGCCCACGGAGAAGGGAGGCTCCGCCGCCGCGACTGAGGACTGTTAACCCCGCCGCCGTTGGAGGCAACGTCTGCAGTGGTCGGCGAGTTGTCCGTCTCCATTCTAAGAAAAAAACCAAAAATATACCCAAAACCGAAAGAAAAAAAAAATTCTCAGGCAATGGAATTTCCTTTATATAAAACCTGAATGTGTCTCAGTGAAAAGACCAATATATAGAGATTGAAATAAAGGGATTAATGGGAAAAAAATAATTAATGTTAAAAGTTATGATCGGAGAAGAAATTAGGGTTTCGGCCGTCAAGAGCAGCGATCAAACTTTTTTTCTCTCTCTAAAATAGTATAGAGTATGTATTTTGGTAGAGAGTGTGTTTTGTGAATATTGAAAGAGAGTGGTGACTCTGTCTATTCATACCGCTGTTAATGAAACTGAATTTCCTTAAAATTCTCATAATTCATAATCCCACTTTTAACCTTATAATTATTTGCAGAAATCAAGAATTTTTCATAATTTAGACTTTGAATTTTACCCAAATTCAAACAATAAATTGCCTAGAATATTATATTTCTAATAAAGGTAGTTGATAATTATATTAACTTTTGAGAAAAGAAAGTGTATATATTGCTTAAAAATAGGGATCCTAGTACTAAGTCTTAAGGAATAAATATCTTAATATTTTTACTCATGTGAATTATTATGATGTAATTATAAGTATGTTAAACTTTATTATAACACATTAATGGAGTATATTCTCAATATATCAATGATATTATACGTATTTTTTGGATGTTTAAGCCATAATTAACATTGGATTCCTTATGATATTGTGTATATTAAATCAAGAATTATAAAGCACTTTGTGCTCTTCCTAGATTTTGTTTCTAAGAAAAATATCTTAATCTTAATTTTGAATTTTTCAATCTTAGTAAATTCAGTCTACTATTATTATTATTATTTTTTAATATTCCCATATTGTATTTAGTTATGTTTTAACTTATTGTGTCTGATTAGTCACTGAATATTTTTGTGATATCTTGATTTAATAAATGATATTTTATAAAAATTTACGGTGTCATAGAAAAGAAGTACTAAATTATGTTGATCATAATATTTTTTTTAAGGATCATGTTTATTAACAACACAGATTCTCCAAGCTAAAAGCCTAAACAAATGTTTAAAATCATGAATATCTTAAAATCTTCTTTCTTTTGTTTTTTCTTTTCTTTTTTTATTATTTTGGTTTTAACTGTTTAAGTAGTTTCATGTTCAACTAAATCCATGATTTGTAGGGATTGCATTTATGAAAATAGATTTAGTAAATCTGGAATACATATGGACCGATACTACACTTTTGTAATCAAGATATTAATATTATACCAAAAATCCTTTTTTTTTTTTTTTTCTTTTAAGGAAAAGCGTCATTATTAGACAACTAAGATTCAAAGTCTAGTACACAAGGTGAACAACAACACAACACGAGGCTGACAATTAATATGTTTAAACTAAATTCATAGAGAATAAATTCTTTTTGTCATACTCAAACCATCCATTTCCGATTGAAAATGAGCTTGAATCAGGAACCGTATCTTCTCAACTACCTATATTTTCATCTCCTTTTAATATATTTCTTAAATTCATTGCATACATAAACTTCTATATCTTTCTCATGGCAACTGTTAAATTTTAGCAAACTTTAAACTTCAAATTTAATTTTTTAATAATTTGAAACAATTTCATTCATTCACAATTATGAAGTTAGCATGCAAGCATTCGCAATAAATTGCATATTAGATCAAGATTTTCAAATTTTATTGCTTAAAATGGCTTATGGACCAAAAAGTAAATGTTCAATGCTATATTTTGTGTGATTGAATTTTAATGCACATCCGACCAATGTGTCACTATTAAGTTACATCAATGAAAGTAAAATGCTCTGGCTGTTCATATTCCCATACCCACATATAAAGTAAAAGCATAAGTTTAGATGGATGTAGTGGTATTTTAGTAATTAAATATTTTACTATATTTTCATTTTAATCATTGACTAAACAGTCAACGCAACGAAAGAAATCATTTGTTTAATATTTCACTACGTTCGTCGTCGATATTGAAAAAAGAAAAATATAGAAAGACATAAATTCAAAAAATTCAAAATGTTCATACTCTACCTACTTGATCGGTGGTGTGTGTTATGAATTTCAAGGAATTGAATTCCTCCAATATTTTCGTGCGAATAATTTTGAGAAGTTGAGAGAAGTATGGTCAAAATTAAATTCAGATTCTTTTTTCTTTTAAGAGAGTAAATTTCCCTTTATTTTCTTGTGTTATTTTTAATAAACAAAGTTTCTCTTATTGTTTTGGTGCAGCAAAATTATTTTTAATTTTTCTTATATGATCTACTTTGAATTTTTTTTTAATAAATAATAAATATACTCTACAAGTAGAATTAAGAGTTTTCCTGTACAATGTGTTTTTAACAAAAAATCAGTCAAAGTATTTTACATGCATTATTTAGAAAATTTTGTATAATATCATGTGCAAGGATTCTATTTATGGAGCATGTGTATCTGTATCTCCAAAATTTTGGATTTGTTTAGATGAGTAATAATAAAAAAAAAAAAAAACTACTAAATAAAATCACTATGTATAGTATTTCTTTGCACATGGGATTAGTCACACTCTTGCAAGCGTTGTTATGTAAAGAAATGACAAAAGGAAGGTAATACAACTAATAAAAAATAACACGATTTAAACAAAAATAGCTATTTATTTTGTGTGTGAGCACTGCAACTTGGTTAATTACAAAACAATCTTCTACCAGTATTTATAGTTTCCACTCTTGAATCATAATTGATTGCAGAAATTTATCTTACGATGGACAAAGGTCATGTAAACTTTAAAACTTCTTCAAAAGAATATCATCTAAGCATTTTAGCAATATTTAGGAGAGAGTTTAGCACAACCTTCTTCCATTGCAAGTTTCTATATACTGCAATACTTAATCCACAAATATTCCACAACTATTATAACTTTTTAAAACCTTTTACAAGATTATTTACATATTTAAAATACTTTGGAGATAATTGTTATTCCTTCTCTTGATGTTTAGTCTAAGTCTTTGTAAGACCTATTTAATGTTTAGTCTAATTATCGTAACTTCTCTGAAGATTTTGAGAAATTACCATCTAAACTGCTATAAAACACACACAAGAGAGAGAGAGAGAGAGAGAGAGAGAATCTAAAATGAAAGTCATTTATGGTTTTTACTTATTACATAGAGGGGTCTTTGGATCAAAGTGTGAATGGATAAATGCAAATTCAGTATGTGAAAATCAATTTGTATATCTTTATTCTTTAAATTATCCTTCCCAAATGATTTAATAAGATCACTACTGTACTTCTAAGATTTAACCATTTTTCAAAACGTCACGCTTTATAAATTAAAGTTAACTTATCGTCTACAATATATTGAGATCACACGAGTTATATCTCCATTTCATCTAAATAATAAATTCTTTTCTCAAATATTAAAAATATTATTAAATAAAGTAAGTATAATAATAAAATAAAATATTTCAATGATAAAGAAAATATCGGTGCATTGCACCAGCACGCGATCGTATATGATATCCTACGCACAACTATTACTGTTCCTAAAATTAGATAACAATTACTCTTGCATTCTCCTGTAAGCCCCAAGAAAATCTGCAAATCCCATTGTAGCCCACTATGATGGGCTAGATTGGCCCATCTCTGACTGACAAATAGATTGGGCCGATCAATAATCGAGTTTTAACGGAAGTTCTTAATTGAGCGGGTTAAATTCCAAAATGGATTCGAGCACAATTTGAATTTTAAAATCTTTAATCAATTAAAATATTCGATAAATTATATTTAACTAGAAATATTTGTAATTCAAAATAAGTGGAGTGAATATGAAATTAAGCAATCCAATTATATATGGTCTGTTAAAGATTTGAATTCAGAATTTTAGTAACATTTCTTATGGAAAAATAACCTCAAGAGTCATAATATTGATAAAACTCTTAAAGTGGAAAATAATATGTGTGACATTATAATTAATAATTTAGAACATTATACTTGTTAACGTATTTTAATAAAAAAATGCATATATTTTTCAACATAGTATTATCTACAGTTATTTAGCTTGAATGTCTTCCTTTTTGTGGTTACGAAGATAACAGGCATAATAAATTTATGAGACCTTAACTCAGAAAATTAATAAGGAAAAAAGAAATATTTGAGCAAAAAAGTTTTAATAAGTCAATCAATATTTTTACGTAATTAAATATTTTTTTTTCTTTGACAAGCACACGTAATTAAATATTAATGTCAGGGCAGAATTCAACCATATTTTTATGGACATTACGTGCTTATGTTAGCTGTCAAGGGCCATGCATTCTCCACACAAATAAAAATTCAACTGGCTCGCATGAATTGGATTTTTTTTATGCCATTTAGATATTTTAAATGGTATTTTCTCTTGTATGTGTTATTTTAAATAAATAACATAAATTGTATATTATTAAAAAATGAAGTGAAGTACATAATTGATGTGAATACAAACACCAATCAAGGAGACTAATTCGAGAAATTTCAATGTAAATAGATTGAAAAGAGTCAGCAATGGATAGACATATGAACACGGAAAAAATTCATCAATTCCAACACAATGCAAGCATAATAGTATAAAATTGGTAGATTTTGATTACAATATAAAATAAAAATATTGTTTTAAAATTGGTATTAGTGATACTATACTATGAGAAAACATCTATTTATCACAATCCAAGAGAAAAAGAAAAAAAAATGACAGATAGGCTTTATATGTAGATGGAGGCATTCGTGACAAAATACTAATGGATTAAAAAAAAAAAGCAAAATATGACAGTTGTGATGAGTTTATGATAAATTTTTCTAACAATTTTTTTGTATCTGTGTGGTGTGTATGAGCTAGCTTGTCTCTTGTTTCAACATTAATAACGATTGATCTCCTCGTCAGAGGCAAAAACAAATACGTTGTCGGGATGGATTTCAGATGTTTCATCATAAAACTAATTAGCTATAAAGTATATAGCAAAACAAAATCCATCAAGAAATCATGTTAGTAACTAATATTTATTAAGGTAAAAAAACAAAAAAAACTAATATTTATAATAGGTGAAAAATTTTTTCAAATAAAAGTTAAAAAAGATGTTTTCTTATAGCATACCCCACCCTTCTTTCGTAGAAGGAAGGTTCAAGACTTGAGTTCAATTATCTGCAGCATTCATTGTATCACAATTTATATTAAAAATAAATAGATAAATAAACAAACAAAAGAAATTTGAGACAAAAGAAAAAAAGGGAAAAGAAAAATCTTAGATAAACAGAAAGCGCCTGGAAAAAATATTTGTACAAATAGTTAACAATAATACACGACACGCAGCAAGCAGACATGAAACAAACGTAGAGTCGAAGAAAGAAGAAGAACTTGGCATGTATCCTTAACATTTCCAAATTCCAAGTAGTTTATACGGTCCAGAAAACCGTGTGCGACT
Organism: Handroanthus guayacan; assembly: GCA_014898755.1. Classification (NCBI taxonomy): domain Eukaryota; kingdom Viridiplantae; phylum Streptophyta; class Magnoliopsida; order Lamiales; family Bignoniaceae; genus Handroanthus; species Handroanthus guayacan. The sequence goes on from JACFYI010003651.1 coordinate 1,026,488, forward strand.
CTATAACTAATTATCATTATTATTATTATCTTGCCTTTTTATCCCGTTAGAATTTTTCCCTTATTGGAAAGTCTTCAAATTTAGCAAAGATCATAACGTAGCTGTCACAATCCACGAATAAAATTGACTGTATATCTCATTTCAATTTTTTCATCCTCTTTCACCAACTTGGATAAAAAATCCCTACTCAGCGGATTTTTTTTTTTCTTATAAAGTTGTAGTTTTTATATTTGATGATAAATTTGATTATTGTTTCTAATATACTATGGGAACAACGTTTTTGTATTTCTTTTTAAACTATTAACATTTGGATATGTCGTGTACCGAAATTAAGATTTAAAAACTCATTATTCTACTTTATATATATATATGTGTGTGTGTAGACATATATATCTTTCAAGGCTGATCGGGTCCATTATTCATAATGTGTTTCATCTTCTATTTTATCTAACTATAGAAGTATATTAATAATTTTCTTGTAAAAATACAATTAGACTATATATAAATGACATATATCTATATAGCGAAATAAAAGATAAATTAAATTACATTTTGGATACAGGATCCAAAATGCGTTCAAGGTGTCATGAAAAATATAGGACAATATATATCCGTAGAATATTATTTTGTAAACATAAATTTTGGTGAGAATTTTGAATTATCATAAAAGCCAATAAATATGGAAAAATTATTTATCAAGTTACCCGATCAACAAATTAAAACCCAAATAATAATATTACCGATCAGCAAATTAATCTATTATCAATTAATATGTAGCTAGCTAAATATTTTCTTACACAGTAATCAAATATTAATTGAAATTTACTCATCAAACATTGAAATTAGATCAAATGCAATCTAAATTAAACTTTTCCAGAAAACACGGTTTTAAAAAGAGAGATAATTAATAGATAAGGATAGAACTTGGAAAAGACTTCTTAAATGAACAAAAACCCTTATCTCCATTACTTAATTACTTCTCTTTCATGCAGCAAACCTCGTTTTATGTAACACGTAGAGAATTTTAACGTGCAAGGGACGCGACTTCCTCTGTCATTATAAATTCGAGCCATCGGGATTAAGGCCTAATAATATCTGAGGCGGTGTATAATACAAAAATTATATTGCCACCTATTTAATTTAATTTCTCCCTTTAAAATTGCAAATGAACCCTAAAAATTTATAAGCTATAGTTTTGTTCTTCATTCTCTGGTTTTTGTAGTTATGTCTTTGATGAAGAATATCATATTATCCAAGCTCAAGTTCTCCTCCAGTACTAAAGAGGGTAAGTTTCAAATTTTTAATTAATTAACTACTTGATTAATTTGTTTTAGCATGTTATAATCATCTCTAAATCCTTCCTAGATTTAAGGTTTCGATTTTGTGACACGAGTTCATATGATGTTTTATTGATTGGTTTTTATCAGGTAAGAATGGAAAAGAAGTTATGAATAGCTTAATGAGGAAGCCAAACGTGAATGAAGAATACAATGAAGCTTTTAGGTCAAAGTCCTACATAGAAATGTGCAACAAAGTTAAAGGCCATCTTGTAAT
>JACFYI010003651.1:1070997-1087578 GCA_014898755.1 Handroanthus guayacan
TAAGTTCAGAAAAAGTGGTTCTTCCTATGTCTAGAGCATTTATTACAAAAGTGATCCTCCCTAGAAAAGAGCTGCAAGACTAAAAATTCACATTGTTATTGAAATGAGTGGCAGTACCTCGAGGTGCTTCTTGGTTGTAGCCACTGGCATCGTGCTGAGCATCCATCTGAGGACCACCATATCCTCCCCTCCCACGGCCACGAAAGTTGCGACCTCTACCACGCCCCCTACCCCTGGCAAACCCGCGGTTCCGCTCATAACCTCCATCCTCATACTCGGCAGGTGGATACCCATTTCCTGCGATGAATACAGTGATTAATTTATATGTACATTAAAATATTCCTCAAAACTTCCACAAATACATTACAGCACTAAAAAAATCTCCAGCACACTTGATATTGAATTAATCTGAACACACACACATATATATAAAAGAATCAGTCAAATTCATACCAGATGGGGCTCTAGGCCTCCCCCTCCCTCTACCACCACGACCTCTTCCTCGGGCAAGAGGAGATCCCTCTACACAATTAAAAAACATGTCAAAAAACATATTCCCAGCTGGAATATATGAGAAAGCTCAGGAATCAGACAAAATTAAACCACCTCCATCATAGTCAAGCTCTGTAGACACCTTCACCTGGTCAGCTGGTATGGGAGGTTGGTACCTGTAGCACATAGCATATCATCAATAATCTCACTCCATTGGATATGATGGTATTAGGAGGACAGGACCAGTTTACACATCAAACCAGAATAGTAAAAACTTCACATTTTTTACATCAATAATTTTGAAAGTGGAACAGATTGTTCTCTGCTTTCAACCAATAAAACGATAATTGAGCCATTAACTTCTTGAAATCACCAGGTTTCTCCTCAAGAACTTCAAAGTGAGTGTGATTATTTACTCTGCATTTTACCACAAAGAAGAAAATGTGAACTCGAAAAACAGATAGTATCTGCAAGTACTCACCCGATATTTGTCTTATCCAACTCATTTTTAGAGAGAGTAATTGTGACCATTGATACTTTCCTCGTGGTTTCCAGACTGTTAACAAATGGAAGAAAGGTCAGTAATTTTTATCACAATCAAACAGCCTTATGGCAAAAAATTATCTTAAACTCCTCTCACAGTCAGCCTGAAGTGCCCTTACGTTTGGAGGCCCTCCTCCAAGGGTTCCCATGTGTCAGTTATATCAGTGGATTGAATTGCTGTAATTTGGTGAAGACCAACAATTCTCCTCTGTATTAAAGAAGTATATCATATCTTCAGATCACCTCCAGAAGTTAAAATCAACAATTAAGGGAAAAACTTTAAAGAATAACCTAAAAAGGAAAACCTTGATTAACTCCACAATTGTTACAGTTTTGTTGATTGCTCTGCCCATTGCCTTGAATACTATTTCATCTGAACCCCTTTCCTACAACCATTGCATGGTACATTTGAGATATCAAGTGCTCTAAAATGAATACATTTGGTGAAAGAATATATCATGCATGCATTACATAATTTGATGAATAAAATGACACCGTAACACTTATATCAATGAGAATGCAAGAGTTGCAATAATCATGCAAAAAACAAGTTGCGTTAAACACGCGAGCTGCTCTGAGAAAATGTTTATGCCCTCACACCAGAACCTAACAATGTAAAAGTGATGCAAATTTATGAGATATTTGAGCAAGTCAAATTAAATTTGCATGAACTGGAAACCTTCAAACAAAATGAAATCAAAGTACTAAATAATGCAACCAAGGTTGTTTCTTCTAAATGTTATCATCAAATTTAGGATAGTTCCGAAAAGGTCAAACATTCATTATGTTTTCAAAGCTTTCTGAAAACTTCTAACCCTTACCTCAGAATATGTAAGAAATCGGGGTCATACAAAGTTCGTTAAACATTATCTGAGCCAGTACATCATTATCATAGTCAACATTATCTTTACATTATACAACTATTTCACTTACAACATATACCGCCAATAAATGAATACTAATATCTATACAAGTGTCTGCTCCTGCATCTTACAACCCAATCAGGATTTTTACCTCTAACATAAAGGCTGCAGATGTAGAAACATTTGAAAAAACAGCGTATGAAACAAAGCACCAAACAACAGAACAGCAAAGTCAACTATAATCCAAATAATCATCCTTCTGAATCTGAATCAATTAGGCAAATAAAATTTTTACAAATAAATGAATTAAATAGCGCTCAAACGAAACAATCTACTGTTACATTAAAACAATTGCATAAATCAAAAGCTTTAACACAGCGATTTATACAAACAGTATCGCACAAATAATACAAACCAACACATTTGCGCGCACTTCATAAGCCAACATACATACCTGAAGCAGAGTCATGGCATAAGTGATGTAGCTTCGCATCCTGCCTTGGCTTGTAATTCGAATCTCATTCTCATCAATTGGTGTCTCCACCTTTGGCTTCTCAACCTTCTGGTACCGATCCATACTCTACAAAATCCATAAGAAAACAAAAAATATCATTAAACAAAAAAATATAAACAACCGAACAAAACAAATCAGGAAACCACCAAATAATCAATTAAAAGACACAGAAGAAGAAGGAGAAATAACTAGGGTTTTGAAGGTGAAAATAAGAGCAACAGATCTGTAATTAAAGATTGAAAAGCAATTTGAATAATTAAAAGCCAAATTATTATCTAAAACACTACCTTACGTATGTGTATGTAAATAAGGATAAGATGATTGCTCAAGGGAAAGCCCTCTTCTCCGGCTTCGTTTCTTCGTTACGCCCTGACCGCATTGCAGCGTACGTCTCACATATTTATACTCCCGGTCAGGAGATTTGCCCTAGTTCTTTTTAACCGGTCAAACCGGTTGCAGTTTCTGTTGTTGTTATTTTTTCGAAATTTATTAATTGGGAATTGGGATAAGACTATCCCGATATTTCCCAAATTCTTAAACGAGTTGTCTGCATTTAGATTTCAGGTGATTTTTTTTATTTTTTTTTTCTTTTTTCAAGTGGATTATATGTCAAAAAAGTAATAATTCATATTGATAACCTACGTGGTGAAATTTTTGAATAATCATCGTGGACATGAATTTTGGACTCGTGATAAATTAAAATTAATGCTAAATCAAGTTTAAAAATTCATTTTGTCTTTTAAGGATGCCTTCCAAATAAGTTAATGACTAAGTTGAATTAAATGATTTATAGTTAAGTACATTAATGAAAAATCTTCCAGAAACGCTAATGTGAAGCTACTTATGTTATTCACATAACTAATAAAAGAAAATATAAATTTCAAAAAAAAAATAAAAGAAAATATAATTGTATGTACAAATAACAGGTTTTTTTTCTTTTTCTTAAAATATAATTATATTCGATCAGGATATCAATATATAGTCATCGTCAAGTATGTTGAATATCAAATTAAGCAAAGCCCACAGCAATCTTCCACTCCATTCGACCTAGTTAAAAGTCAAGTACAATACATAACAACACAAACAAAAAATAATACACATTAAGAAAAACTCACAAGGTTATTATGCAATAGGGCAAAAAAATAAAAAAAAAAACACTCATACGTTCCTGCCCAATAAACCTATTCTTCAATTTCTTGAAATAGAACATTTTTACATATTTCAGAGAAAGAATTCGAATTACGGGCAATTGAACAAGAGATGCCGTTTTCTTTCCCTGTACGTAACTTCGTCAACTAGAGTTAGAAAGAGCTTCTAAGAGAAATTTTACTAAGAAAATATTTAATGACATTTAAGTGTAATTTTATTTAGTCCCTTTAAAAAATTAAAAAAAAAAATGCATAATTTTATTAGAAAACCGATACTTAGAATAGGTTTTACGAAAACTACACCATACCCTCCGCCAATAGGAATAGTTACCTTTGCAGAGGCTACTTCAAATGGCACTTTAAGTTGACGTTACTTCAATTGACCTTTTTCCTTTTTTCCTTTATCTTCTCTTCAACTTAAAAGTGCCATTAAGGCTCATGGTACCACTCTCAAAGCAATAGTGTGAAGAATATAACAGAAGTCCCGCTAAAAGCCCTCCACTTTAAAGAATAACTGAATATTTGAGTAATAGTACAGCTTAGACCACAACAATTTACAAACATATTATAAGCTTATATTTGATGTTTACAGAAAATCTCCTCTCTCTCTCTCTCTCCCTCCCTCTCATCGATTCTAGAGTTGTCATCCTGATGAACCATGTAATATATAGGGGCTATATCTAATTTTTATTCATAAAAAAAGAAGTTAAAAATTTTTCCTGTAAGTGCCAGTCAGAAAGGAATGCTGGTCTTAAGGGCAGAATGATGTTTGCAGCCGCAGCCGAGTCCTTCATATTTTATCTCCTGCAAAAATTTTTGTACAGAATCAGTTCCACTGGTGTAAGAACCATGCTAACGAAGGCTGATTCGCCAGCTTCACACCATGTCAAATAAAATTAAAACAATAGGCCAAAGCAATCAGAACTTGTAACTGAGAACACAGAGCATATTCAGGTATGAAACTGCAAATAACATGCTTACAGGTTAATCCCATTGCTTCCACACATAAAATACCCTGTTGCAGTATACGTGAAAAAAGAAAGAGGTGTGCATTCACATTAGATAGGTTCGTCTACAGAACAAGGCCCCATGGATGTTAGCTCTGGTGGTGCAAGCTCCTTAGCAGCAAAGACATACTTCATCCTAATTTCACGATAACTATCAATCAAGTAATGACTAATGAGGTGGATATTAAGTACTAATGTAAATAGAGACAGAGCAAGATGCTACTGTTCTGGCTGTGAACCAGAGAAGGTGAAGATCAAGAGAAAGGGTAAATTATCACCCAGGATGCACATCGTCATATCAAATCCCACTAGGTGATAAGCTGATATTCTCAGTCACTACCGCAAAACCAACTCAAAATGTATTCACTTCCCCTCAACCTGCCCACGGCCACACCAATTTCCATGCCTATACTCATACAATGTCTCTCTGTAAGGTACGGAGATCGGAAATGCAAGGCAAACATTCAAAGTGCAAAAACATATATGGAAAACTATGTCAAAATCAAAATTGACATGCCAAAGAAAAGCCAAGAACATCTCATGGTTTAATATCAGATTTGCATGTCTACCTTAGATACGCCTAGACTTTGTATTCACCAACATGCATCCACTTCGTAGATGACCACTTATTCCCTCTGATAACAGGGCAGCCTCCTGAACTCAAATTATAGAAGATGACAGTTAGGAAAGTGAAAGTCAAAGCAATTCAAATGACTAACGAACTAAGCCAGATGCTCAAACACAATAACATTTTTGCCATAAACTTATGAAGATTACATTTCCTTCAAGATTGTTCTTCATAAGACTACAAGTTAGTCAGTCTTTAGTATAAGATAAACTTAATTACTTATGTAATGTAATTTTACCAGAATAGAATATGGTAGCTATAAAAGCGCATCTGTTTATTTTTCCTTTTGCGCCTTTTATGTCCTTCCATCCTTCCTTTTTTTCTTTTTTTTCCCCCCTTTGGGTTGGAGTGAAAAAGATTCAGTATAAAATACAGAGAAAAACCAGGATGACAAAAATTAAACTGACCATGCAAGCTTGAGGGATCTAGGGTGGCATCAGGGCACATACTCCAGAAAAGAAGGGCATCGCCCCTTTTAGGTTTCACAGAAAGACCTCTCTTAGCACACTCTGACCTCTCATTCCAACCTGGCACAGAGCTAAAATTTCCCTTGGCAGCAGGGAAAATTGTCTCACCGCCTTCTTCAACATCTGACCTGCAACAGGTGCCTTATTGTACATAATAAATCATAAATATTTTATTAAAGATTCAATACATTTGTGAAGCACTTACAAATACATAAGTAGAGTAGCTATGCGTTGACCTCCATTTTTGGTGTTGAATTCATCAAGAAAGTAGTCGTAATGGGGCTCGTATTTTTGTCCCACTTCATAGTGCAGAACTTGTAGGCCTTCTCCATGCTCTGTAGTCAAAACTTACACATAATCAGGCAGGGGCGTAACATAATCACTCAAGAAAGAACAGGGTTCAGAATCACAGTATCAACCATCAAGAAAAAAATCATTCAAGGGACCGGCATCTTGTATATCCTACATAGTAAGAAGAGAACCAATAGTTTCATAATCAAGCACAAATATTTCAAACATAAAGGGAAATCATGATTTCTTAATCGAGTAGCTATTCTGTTAATACTTGACGAACATATGACCGACAAACTCACTCAGAAATATCAAGTTTTTGCCATCAATGAACGCACTCACCTGAAATACAAATATTCTTTGTGTTCTTCTCCTTTTCCGTGCAAATCACATTATTCAGTGGAAATGACATTCATCTATTGATGACATCCAACCACCAAGCACCACCAAAGTCATGCATCTTATGACCATTCAGTATAGTTTTAATATGATCCCAATGACATTTCCAGTTTTTCACCAAACCTTCAGTCTGAAATCAATCTTAGAATATTAACACATGGAAGCTTCTAAGTTCGAATGTCATTCACAACCTCATCGTTATCCATGGAAGTTATAATAACCAGTTTAAAAAGGCACATCAGACACAGGGCAGGATATTCAAAAAAAAAAAAGAATAAGGAAGGAATACACAGGGCAGCATATTTAGTATGTAATCCTAATGTAACTTCTCATACCTGCAGGTATGAAAGTGTAATTTGCTATCCTCTTCTCAATATCTCTGATGATCTTATCTCGCCCTCTCTTCAAAAACGTTCCAGAACTTGTACGAACCCTGAAATGCAGTATCGCTTCTTGAGATGACAAAGACAATGATACAGGAAAACAGAGTTCCAGTGGGATTCTTATGCATTCAGATGAAATATAAAAATAAAAACATGCTCGAGACAGATCAGAGAAACAAACCTGCTATCCATACTCTTGCCAGTCTTGCTATCAACCACCGTCGATTTCACCATGTGAGGCCTTGCAAGATTTATCAGATACTCGCATTCTTCAATAGACTGTCAGTACGGTAGCCAGTTGCAAATAAGTTTTATGTTCAAATAAGCCAGAATTATCCAGTTACCAGAGCAATGAAACAGGAAGGGTTCTTCAAATGTTTTACTTCAAATAAGTCAATTTCAACTTTGAACAAAAAGAGACTAAAAATTATCCAAACCTGATGTCCAGCATTCATCAAATTCAAATATGACAGTCATAATAAACAACTTTCGGAAACAAGCAATAGTGTAAGTGTTTCGTCAAGATAATTAATTGCATTTTTTTCTTAAAGCAGCATGCTTGTTTTCCATCTTACATTCATATGCTATCTTCAATTCAGCTCAAACAAGAAGGTTGGACCTAAAATTACAGTGTGTTATTAACGGCTAATTGTGCATGAAAATGCAAGACTATTTAGCATTCTATCTCCTCAGGAGCAAAACTCCTATTTCATTCTTCTGCTTATAAGAAGTACCAGTTCACCTCAACAGAGAAGCCAAAGCTAATTACTTTGAGGATGATGATTTAGATTGTTCTGGCAGCTTCAAACATATTAAGGGCAATAGATACTTGAAAAACGGTTAGGAATCGATTCCCTAAACAAGTGATTTATCAAAAATGACACGTGAACGAATTAGTGACAGTTTCAAACAATTTCGTTTCTAACGAGTTAGGATAACCAAATCAATGAGAGGGACAATAATCAATTATTCACAATTCAAAAAAATAAACAACAAAATAAAACATAAATTACAGATATATAATCGAAACTCACCAAAAAGTTATGATAGATGAAAGCCCTAGGCTCCCACGATAGAACCTCCGTCCACTGCTCCCCTCTGTCCCCCACTCCTTGTCCTTCACTTTTGTTTCTATCAGCCAAAAAAAAAAGGAACAAAAAGTCTTCACAAAAGAAATCTGAAGACATACTACATTGAAAAACAAAACAATCGCCATAGAAAAAGGTTTACATGTCTAATGTCAAACGCTTCAATTTGATGCGGTAGCCGATCGGCGAGGAATCCTCGTCGGAGCCAATCGGGAGGGAGAGAATCCCAAGGCCGAGAAGCATTAAGAGCACTATTGTCAGCATTAACAGCATAGACAGCACCAAAACCAGCGTAGAGGATTTCCTCCCTTGATGCCGATTGCTCCTCCCCTTCGGCATTTTCTATTCTTAAATTATAAATTAAAAACAGATTAAAACCCTAGTTAACAGATTTTTGTCTGCGCTGAAGCGTTTTACGCTGTCTGTGATTCAATGGAGAAGAAGAAGCTGTAACGTAAGGCGCAGTGAAAAAATTTCTGTAGTCGGAAAGTTCTTATAATCACGAACGCGAAAATCAAACGGAAGGATCACGTCACATTTAATTTCGTATGAATATAATTATGGGATAATTACCTCAACACTCCGGTTAGCTATAATTATAAAACACTCCATATACACTTCTATAATAAAATTAGGCTCCCAAAACCCGTAACAAATGTTACATCATATAACGTTACGTGTATAGACTGTTTTGTTACGCTTTCAGCTGTAATTTTGTTATACTTTCAGGGACTTTATTGTAATATGTAAAATATGTAATGATAACTATTCAAAATATATAAAGTATTTAATAATTATGATAAATATCAAGAGTGTTAAGGTAATTATCGTGATAATTATTTCATTCTTTTTTTTTTGTTCTATATTTTCTCTCTTTTCATTAAATAAAAGCAATTTCTTTAAGTGAGGAATAGTATGACACTTTAGGAAATCCATTTTTGTCTGTATAATCTTGGTTTTGGAGACAGCACAAAGATTCCTAGCCTTTTTTTTTACCCGGTTTGCTTTGCTTTTTTCAAACTATTTGTCGCTTTAAAGACTACAAGCGATGTAATTTTTCTTTTTTTCCTTTAGTAAAATTTTTGAAATATTTTTAAATAGCTATCGTTACGTGATGATGTATAAAATATTTTAAATAGGTATCATCATTCCATGATACGTAGAAGCAACCAACTATATATTTTGAATGAAAATCCATTTCGAAAACATAATGCTCCAACAATTTAAGTTGGGAAATTGAAGTAGCTTTTAATTTATTTGGAGGAGGTAACATTTTGATAAAGTGTTATTACTTGACTTATAGACATCAAATGTGATATATGTATATATATATATATATCAGATGCACAATACAACACCTTCCTACTAGAGACATGTAGACTCGTTTTACGGCCAAAGTGGAGCTCGATGAGAACAGTCGGATTCCTAAGGGTCGCCCCTCATTGATAGTAAGTGACTAAAATCCCACCCAACCATCCGAGCTACTCAACCTAGCTCGAGAATAGGGGCCTAAGATTGAGGACTACTTATAGTCAAACAGGCTAGCCGAAGGTCAAAAAGATCGACTAGTATTGACCATACCGCCTCAAAGCATGTGTCATTTGAACTGACCTGATCTCGTTCATGAGATTGTGTATCAACAAAATTAAAACGTACTTGTCCTTCTCGTTGTCAAAATGGCATGCAGCAAAGTTATAATCACATTAAATGATATATCACAAGTTCAAAATATACATTCAAGCTTTATTAAATGCAATCCGTGTTTAGTAGAAAGGTCAAATCCTGACATATTCTTTCATGATGTTCAACTTGTAAGTGCCCCTTCGCCTGCAAGGACTATGTTGCTATTATGGTCAAGTTGAATAAATGACCATTCAAATCTTGTGATATAACTTGGTTAGGGCACAACTTTACATCATTTGGAGGGATAATTAGGTCATTCACTGTAACCTCTTCTGCCCAAATGATCACTTATAAGTACCCAAACTATTCATAGCTTCGAGTACATATTCAATACATTCCAACTACATAAACTCTCCCGCTTTTAGTACTCCCTCTTTGATTGTTCGACCTAATTTAAGAATCGAAAAGTTTTGGCAGAGAACCATTTATGTGAGCCTTACATTTTAGCCCATGCCTCCTCGACACTCTTCTCGAACTATCTTGACCCCTGGATTCAATCTTCATTTTGGATACAAGTCACCTTACCAAACTACAGTTCAACAAGATGTAAGTATTTGATTGAGAATCCATTTTAAAGGCAAAGTGTTGCAATAATTTTAAGTTGGGAATAACAATAACAACAGGAACAAGGATAACAACACAATAAAAATATGCATTTAAAAAATAAATAAATAAAAGGGAAGTGCACATTCTTGCTCAGTTAGTCAATAAATTTTACAAATTAATCATTTTTAATTTCTTCAATGTCTTTTATTTTAGTTATTATCATCAATATATGTCAAATAACTAATTGTTAAAACTTCTTACCGTAGAATAGGAAGGAAAAGAATATACCACCAATCATTTATTGTAAATTGCTAGAATACATAATAACAACAATAACAATAAAAGTACACATTCTTAAAAAAATAGATAAATAAAATAGAAGTATATCCTTGCTCACTTAATCAAAAAACTTTAGAAATTAATCAATTTTAATTTCTTCAATGTCTTTTATTCCAGTTATTATCATCAATATATGTTGAATAATCAATTGTTAAAACTTCATACTGTAGAATATGAAGGAAAAGAATATATCACCAATCATTTATTATAAGTTACTAGAATACATTTTTCCGTCTCTAGTGATAAGTTGTACATGAGATGGGCTCAATAAAACGAGCAAATTAAATTTGCAAATCACAAATACAGAAATTATGCATTAAAAAACGAAATGATAACAAAACAAGAATAATTATTAATTAAGCATGTTTGTACCATGCCAAAAGATGGCATCCATAATTAATTAAATGCACTCCCTTTCATAGGCTATTTCATGATCCATTATTAAATAAGGATATGATCATAATCTAAGAAGTAGACCCAAGTGCCAATTTTTCCTTATGGAACAAACCCATTTTTAGTTTTTCATCATTAATTTTAACTAACACGTACTTCTTGTCGTGAAATAAAGGAAATTGAAGTGTACTAAAAAAAAAAAAAGCAAAAAAACAAAAAAACAAAAAAAAGTAAAGGTGTACAAATTTAACGTGGGTCTACGTGTGAAAATAATGCATTCACTGGTATCATGGAGAAATTATAATAGCAATATTAATCTCACAATCTCCCAACATCAAACATCAACTCTCTCAAGTTTAATTCTCAAAACGCTTTGAAATGATTGAAAAAAGTCTCCAAATATCTCTATATGCTGGTTCCCACATAAGAGCATTAAACCTAGTCCAATTAAGAAAACCATATAAGAGTCTTAAACCTAGTCCAAAAGGAAAAATCACTCTTACAAAACCTAGTCCAATTGGGAAAATTGTATTAGACTCCAAAACCTAATCCAATTAAAAAAAATAAAATACCATGAAAGAGATTAAAACCTAATTCAACTGGAAAACTGCCTAGTCTCTTGGTTCAAATTTAAGTCACAAACACAACAATTTCAATTACATCTTGAGAAGTCGTCATTCTTTGAATAAAGTGACACTATCATTCTTTAAATGAAATAGCATCATCTCCTTTTTTCAAAGAAAAGATGCAAGTTCAGATTCCACTGGCAGCGTATGAACCGTTGTCTATCGCATGATATTAATAAAAATTTATCTTTTATTTATTACTTATATTGATTGTTACAATATATTCATATAATGATATTAATATAATAATTGAATATAAATATTTCATTATTTTTCTTTTCCCCTAAGAAAAGGAAAAAAGAGATGTCGAGAAAGTTTGATACTTAAACGTCAAATTAAAATTTCCACTCCCCCTAGTGTAAAAACAATATCATTAACATTTATCATATTCCCACAGGTAATTAAGATAAATCATTAAACTGATTACTCACACCATAATGAGTAATGGTGGACCCCACGCATCACAAAATTAAACTCCAATTTTATAATATTCAATATTTTGCCGTCACACGAGATGTGGACAAAATAAATTAGGAGATTAACAATAAATATTCTTGTTTTCTCCCCTTTTGTCACATTCATCTTATCATCAATCCACGTGTTTTTGGTCGTGCGTACGTCTAATATGACTTTGAATAATCAAAAATATAAACCCAAAGGCACACCTTCGTTTATATTTCCATTTCTCGCGCATGTTAGCGTATTTATGTTGATTTTCTATGAATTTCTATAAATAATTATTATTTAGGTTGATTTAGCCAGAAGATTTAGACATTTCATGAAGAATTCATCAGTATTTGATGGGTTTAGAGTCTAAAATGACTATTTATCCTTGATACTAATTCAAACCTCCCAAATATTTTAAGATTCATGTTTTTTTTTTTTTTAATGAATCGATTTGGAATTCGGTTCAATTAAATGAATTGTACAACTTGGATCGTTGGATGAAACTGCATGAACTAATCAAATAATACCAGCTATACCTAATATCACTGAGTAATGTCAATATTACATTATAAATACTTACAATAAAAATAAGATAATAGTATGCATTTGACAAGTTTTAATTACTCGTTACTTGACTTATTTTAAGTTTATATAAGATCTGGTATATTCTTTATTCAATAGTCATCTTAATTTAAGTATTGAAAATTTTTTGTTAAATAATCCAAATAATTTTAATTATATTTTTTGATTTCAAATCAAAACCTCGATTTAACTTGATACTTATCACAAATTGCTGCTCTAGTTCAATGCCTCGTTTGACCAGCAATCTTTTCACAATTTCCCACGAAAATGTCAAATTTGCTACCCCATTCACTCGCGTGTGTTTCCATCTTATGCTTTATTATTGTGATATTTTATTATTAAAATTCATCATTTATTCGGTAAAAATCCAAGTTACGATAAAACTCTCCCTAATTTATCCATACACATTACACGCGCACACACGTTTGTGTGTGTGTGTGTGTGTGTGTCTCCTCTGCAGATATATACAGACTCACAAACAAAAAGAGAATATCAAAATTTCTACATGGAGAAGCCCGCAGCTAAATCAAAGAACAAAATCTTGAAGTTTCTACCAAAGGCAGCGCAAGCGGCGGTTTCGTTCCAAAACCTTCCGTTCAGCCCGCGCGGTCGTGATAAGCGGCCCGATCTAAATGCACAGAGGCTCAAAACCCATCAAAACAGGGGGTTTTCCGCCCCGATTGTGTCCATGATTCCAGCGGAAGCCCGACGAAAATTGAAGAACTTCGAAAGTCAAGAAGAACCCACTTCACCAAAAGTATCGTGCATGGGCCAAATCAAACAGAAGAGTAAGATATCACAAAAGAAACACGCTTCTTTAGCAAAAGAATTCAAGCCCGAGAAGGTTATCAAAGCCCGGCGCAGAGGCCCGGATTCTGATATTAAGAAGAAGCCGTCGGGAATTAAGAAGATTTTCGGCGGTGGGAGAAAATCTGATGATTTGATTGATGAAGGGAAGACGCCGATTGAGGACGGCGCGCCGAGTCTGGGCCAGATGAGGAGATTTGCTAGCAGCCGTGACACGTTTGCCAACTTTGACTGGAGAACTGTACGAATTTCACCGGAGGAGGACAGGGGGTTCCACTCTGATGAAGAACGGGGTTATAGCGACGGAGAGGATGACGTCATCATCCCTTTCTCGGCGCCGATATTGATGGCTAGAGGTGGAGGTGGAGGTGGAGGCGGAGGCGGTGGTGCTGGTGGTGGAGCCGGCTTGGATTTGGAGCCGAGAAAGGAGATCAATTTGTGGAAAAGGAGGACCATGGCCCAGCCCAAGCCTCTGCACTTGGATGGAGCAAATTCAAAAAATGGGAAATAAGGAAAAATAGGGAAAACCCTTTTTCTTTTAATCATATATTTTTTGTTGATATTTTATTTTTTAAATTCACATTATGCTTGAATTTTGAGTGAGCACTTTTTGTAAATGAGAGATACAAATACAAGTAGGCTAAATTTTAGATGTAAAGAATTTATTTATGTTTTTTTTTTTAAATTCAAGTGCAAGTTTTTTGTATTTATCAAAAAATAAAAGTGCAAGCTTTTTCTGCTTGTGTTTGTAATTTTAGTTAAATAAAATGATTTAGAATTTCTGATGGAATAAGCGAAAATGGTGATGATGCGTTTGAATTCACAATAAAGTGGATTCATGAAATTGGAATTTCTTTTTAAAACGTGTTATTAAATGAAATTGTAATATCTTGGGAATTATTTTGCTTTGATACCAGACATTAAATGTGGGTGACACTTTCGGAAGTAAATATGCCAAGAAACGAATAAATTCTTCATTGCTAATATATTAAAATTACTGATTTAATCCAAGTATGTTCAAGTATGAAAAATGTTACAGCAAAAAATAAAATAACATTTGATGGGAATTATAAGAGTTAATTAATGCAAGTATCCACAATTTTACCACAAACTAAAATTTAGGGATAATTACATTAAGCCACCTGAACTATGGGCATTTTTTCACTTTGTAACCTAATAAAAAAAATTATATTTTGATATCTCAACTTTGCAAAATTTTTCACTTTGCAACCCAATATATTTTTCGGTGGACATATTTTATCGGTAGGTGGCATTGTGCAAAATTTTGTGAAATATAGGTGATAAAGTGAGACTTTTCCTTTCTTAGTATTCAGACATGTGTCCACTGTGCGAATATTCCGGTAAAATATTCTCCGAAAAATGTATTGAGGTTGCAAAGTGAAAATTTTACAAAGTTAGGACAGCAAAGTGTAAAATTTTTTTGATTAGGTTGCAAAATGTGAAAATACCCATAATTCAGGTGGCTTAATGTAATTATCCCTAAAATTTAATGAAAGTCATGGGAGGCAATGCAAAATATGTGATAGTTTTCTAATGTAGGTTGAAATTCGCGATCGCATAAATAGGTGAGTCTCTGATTTCTGGACAAATGTTCATTAATTAATTTTAGTGTTCCTATAAAATAATGAATACTTTTTTATAATGAGTCTCTCTCCCTCTTATTCTTCTATTTAAGATGTATTTATATGCTTAGGGTTTGAAAGAATTTTATTTTAGATAGAGAATTTTTGTTTAAAGTGACTATAATAAAAAGGGTAAAAATGTTTAAGTATATTGTACCTTTTTTTTTTTTTGGGTAAACAAATATTCATTCAAATAAAAATAGAATCAGTTACAAAATTAGGAAGGTTTGGCTCATGATTACAAATAGAAGAAGGAAAACCATTTGGTGGAATAGGGCCATTTCATTTCCTGTCAAAAGCCGATTTTGCCAAGCTGTGAGCAATCTAGTTAGCGACTCTAGGATTTTTTATTTTTTATTTTTGGAGAGAAACAATTACATTTAACCATATATCAATTCATAACATGAGTATACTTTAAAGATCAAATGTATGAACTAAATAACAATTCAAATAATCTAAACTATCAGACGGTAAACAAACACCACACGCTATACGTGAGACTCGAATCATGCACCTCCACTGTGAAATAGTGAAGATGATGCCACTATATCCAAAGTTTGATGGCACTCTAGGAATTTTTTTGATCTCCCATTTTTGCCACTTGTGTAGAAAATCTCGACCTTATTGTACTTAAAAAAATCTATACTGCAAATATCATCCTCTTATAATTATTTGTAGATATTTGAGGAATATAATAGATGCATCATATTCAAAATATTACTGCAGAATAAAATGTAATGAGAGTCATAAACTATATGCTTTCCATGTTTCTACATTTAATAAACTTGCACGTAATGAAAGTATTGAAGATAATATATTTGTTTGAGTTCAAATATAGAAACCTCATTCTTTGAATTAAGAATTTTATATCATTTTATTTGAAGTGAATTAGAAGAAATTGCGGAATTATAGCTGTCAGTTGTTCACATTGGTGTCACCGACATAAAACAATCATAATTTAATTTTGGACTAATGTTGTTAAACACGCAATTTCACTATTATCGTTGGCGGCTGTACAATAATTTTCTTGGGTTATTTTTCATGGCAATTACCATAGTTTTAAGGTAGAAAACGTCATAATTTGAATTGGGGAATAATAATTTTCCATAGTTTTGTTTTATTAAACGATGGAATTATTTTTGAAATTCCCGTAATATCCTCGTATAATTTTATAAATTATGGTGTCAATGGTAGAATTGCACAAACGTTATTTTATGTATAAAATAACAAATTTTTTAATGTTAAGCGTCAAACAATAATTATGTTTATAGAGTTTCAAGGGATTTATAATCGATTTGAGATTTATGTGAATCTATGTATTTTTTATTTTATCGTAAGACTTATAATTCCTTCATATAAGTTACATCCTAATCCTTCATTAAGACGTTAATAAGCAGCAATGATAAGTATGGGCCTGTAATAATACTAAATTATAGTTACTAATCAGGCCTTCAAGAGTAGATCACAGTTCATGGCCCAACTTTAAAATTTGTGGATCTAAAATTTTGCATGTTTCCAAATTTTTAGTTAAGACTTGAAATTGACTAAAATGGTATTTCCCAAAAAAGAATTTTATGATAAATTAAAAGAATAAGCTTATAAAATTATTAGATGTATGTTCGAATGAATTATTTTTTATGATGAAAATACAATGAAAATTATTGATGTAACATTTTTTTTTTTTTTTTTTTT
>JACFYI010003651.1:1089166-1101694 GCA_014898755.1 Handroanthus guayacan
AGAGAGAGAGAGAGAGAGAGAGAGAGAGAGAGGTGATATGAAAAGAAGAAAAAATATCTAGTTGAAGGAGATGAATGGAGTGGATTTTTAGGAGTTTGTTGAAGTTTCTTTTATGCAACTTGTTATGATTGTTTCATTTAAAATTATTTGCAAGGGTACTATAGTCTATCAAATCTTATCAATATTACTTAATCAATCAATGTAAACATGCTACAATTTTCATTACTCATACAATCTATCAAAGTAAACACATGATTTTAGTACAAAATAATTCCATCCCACATTTATTCTTTCATTTAATGTGTCACTTATCTATCCCCATCAACAAAAGCAAATGAGCCCTTTACGTATTCCATTAATGATGTTATACACACTAGAATTTCTTTTTAACAAAATTAGATATGAAATATCGATTGATAACAATAAAAATAAAACTAGTTGCTCTTTATACACAATCAAGAAATATAATTGCAAAAGTGATCGACAACCACTCACTTTTACCCTTGATTTGGTAATAATACCATTTATTTATATGACTTGTATAATTGATTTGAAAGTTCAGTTGTACTAGTGTTGAGTACGTCTTGTACCAACTAGGAAAAAAGCCATTATCACAACCATATGGATTAAATGGAGATGAAAATGTTACTGGGAGCCCCCACCAAAGCTCGTACATTTTCCCATTAAATGTCTAAAATTATCATTTTTAACAATGAAACGCTTGCGCACCCATACACATATGACAGGCAACATATACAATATTCGTAATATTATTTTATTATAATATGGTCATGATAATATTTTCTCTAAAAAAATTATTTTTTGGTATTCCAAAATTATAAATTGAATCTCATGAACTTTACTGGGAGGGAAGTGGGATGAATCTAAATTAGGGTCTGATCCGAATTTGGCAGGACAAGTTTTGTCAAACTGTCCACAACCGTCGACCTATCATAGTATAGACATTAGTAGGATTGTTAAAAACATGGATTTTAATCCAAATTCTAGCAACTTTAATCTATTAAGGTTTTGATGAATCACATAATTTGATTATAAATATTAATAATTTTAAAGAGATGGACTGGATATTGAATTAATTAATGGATATCGAATTAAGCAATTCGATTCGTTAAAAATCCAAATTTGAAATTTAATAATATTTTTATTAAAATAATAATCTTATATGAAGTTTTAATAAAATTCTTTGAATAAAATTTAATATATATAACATTATAGTAATAATATTGACATGCAAATTTATAATTTTTTGAGGTACTTTGTTTATTAACATAATACCTATTAACAGATATTTTCATTTAATATAATTCCCATTTATTGTTATTCAAGTAATTTTTTTATTTATTGAATTTCAAGTTTTCATAAAATTCAGATTCGACATAATTGATTCAAATTCTATATGATCTCGAATCGAATTTAATAATAATAATAATTGATAAGCAAATGTAAATTTAAATTACTCTGATTTGATCCAAATTCGACAAATTCATATCCCCACTCATTAGCATGCATCTTAATTTCTGAATCTTGTACTCATCAAAGCGTAAGTAATTGTTATACATTTGGAACTTTCAGGCCCTTACTACAAGCATTCTCTTTTCTTACATTTGTGCCTTAATTGCATCAACTTGCAAGCTACGCATAATTTCAACGTCACACCCTCATTACTTTTTTGACTTGCGTTACCCTCTTTCCCAATTATATGATTATCTTCCACTTATTCCCATATAAAGCACAGAATAATCTTGCTTAAAAGAAAGATTACTGATATATAATATATATAATACTACTACATTATGATCTATGTATTTTATTTGTATAATATACAGCATATCAATGTAAATTAATCTGATAAGTTAATAGGTTACGATAGTCGTATTAGGAAATATTACTCTATGGAGAGTTGTTGTATTTCGAAACATTGTAATTCTAGTTGTAATTATATCGAAATTTATTTTCTTGATTTGAGGAAATTTACAATTAATTTTCTGGGTTTCTAATCAGACAATCGCCACAAGTTCCCGATTCCATTACAAATTGATATTAATTTTGCTCGTGTTTCCAAATAATAGTTTTTTATATAAATTATTTGATATACTTCTATGTCAATATATCATTGTAGACTAATAAATGCCAGGCATGTATCTATGTTAATAAATAAAAAAATAATACAAGAAATAACTATCGTATATAATATAATCACACCTAAGTCGTAAATCAACAGTCTAGCTATCCACTTGTCACTTTGTAATGTACTCAAGTGTGTATATATACATTAATTATATTATATATCAAATACAGGCGTATTAAGTATGCATTATATGCATGCTACTTATTAGAATTATAAAAGCTTAAAATCACCTCCTGTTAAGTTTGATAAAATTAGGGTTTCAAATTAACCAATTAGGATTCTTAATTTCAAAATAGTACTTCATCTCCGATTTCATGTCATAAAATATGCTAAGGCCCATGTGTAATATTTTTTTTTTTTAAAAAAGAAAACAACACAATATATCATACATTTTATGTGAAACTTTGCAATATAATGAAACATAAATGACATCGGCTGATTTAATTTTTCCCAAAACACAGGAAGATTTGGATTCGCTTTATATTATTTGCTTAAACGCCAGGCAAATAATTACTTTTAGAACAGTAAAATCCTTGGACCAATATTATTACTATAAAACAAGCAGAGACACCGTAGCTTAGCTTGGCTTCAGAAGGCTCTAGTTCTTTAGTTGCTTTAACAATTGTTGACAGGTCGCTTCTATAGAAACCTCGTCTCTCTCTCTCTCGCTCTCTCTCTCACTCACACACACACACACACACAAAATGATGGAGAGGGTGTTTGGGCTGAGCCACCTGTTCATGACGGTTTTCCTCTACTGTTTCGCCAATTTCATGGTGGTTCCGGCGATCACCGACGTCACCATGGCGGCGCTTTGTCCCGGAGAAGATGAATGCTCATTGGCAATATATCTCACCGGAGCTCAACAAGCGGTTTTTATTTAACTACTTCATGTTAATCAAAATTATATATTAATATTATGTGTACGCTTCATGCTTTCCAGCTAATATATAGAATATAATTAATATATGTGCATGAACTTATAAATATAATTAAGAAAAAATCGATGTTATAATAACAACGTAATGTAAGTTACATATAGTATGTAGTTCGAGAATTGAAGACATTTTAAGAAAATTACATGAAAAAAATATAGATTGAAGAGACTCTAGTCCTGCTTTATTAATAGTATAGATATTAGAATGTGAACAAATAACTTTATTTTTTATGCCACATAGAATTCTCTAATAATGTTTTCTTTTAATTTCATCTAGCTAAAATATAAATCATTCAGTTATTTTTTTATTAACACTACAAGTGTTTCCCTTACTTTTATATACTTGAATATTAGATAGTATCATAAAAGAAATTTGAAAAATGGTGCTAAAATTGCTACACATTGAAATGATAATTAGTATGAGATTAAGGGTCATTTATATATGTGTTGTTGCAGATTATTGGGTTAGGATCACTTGTGGTGATGCCTTTGGTAGGGAAGCTCTCCGACACCTATGGAAGAAAAGTCATGCTCACTATCCCTATGGCCCTTTCAATCTTTCCTCTAGGTATATATTTCTTTACTATATTTCTCATGTAATGTGTAATTTATTTTATATAGTGACCTTTTTAAAAAAAAAAAAAAAAAAACTTTGATTTTTAGGAATATAATTATATCAACACTTTTCAAGATTTGTCTTAACTACAGAAATACTTCTCGCATTTAGAAAATTATACTAACACGATCCGCAGTTTAATTGTTACACAAATTCATTAAATCTTTAATAGCTAAATAATGTCAAGGATTTTATTGTCATTATTTAAACCATTGGAATTAATTATGTAATTGACTATAAGTAGTTCTTTTTTTTTTTGTTTTGTAACAGTTATACTGGCGTACAGCAGGACAAAATATTACTTTTACGCTTACTATGTGCTCAAAACCGTGATAGCCATGGCCACAGAGGGAAGCGTTCAGTTTCTTGCGCTTGCATATGTGGTACGTTGTTTCCATTTCTAACCTCATTATCAACAAAATTGTTATAGTTCTCACTTTTCAATCTCAAATCTTGTATGGTGATTTGATTGCTGCAGGCAGATAATATTGAAGAGAGCAAACGAGCCTCAGTATTTGGTATAATGTCGGGCTTCTCATCTTTTTCTTTCGTCTTTGGGAATTTCTCCACTCGGTTCCTTTGCACTTCCGCTACGTTTCAAGTATTTCATTTTCTTTTTTCGTATAAATTAACATTAATGATTGCTGCCGTATATTTCAGTACAAGAATGTCTTTGGTGTCGTGTTATGTAATTGATTGATGTGGTTTAAGAGAGCTTTTACTTTAGAGAACTGAAAGATTGTAAAAAAGGTTGTTGACAAAATTGTAGTGATAGTAAATTTAGTAATAGAGATAACGTTTGCAATCACAAATAAAAGAAATAATAAAGAACTGAGGTTATTTGCAATAATAAGCGATTTTTCACATTAATTTTGATGCTTTAATTTACTATCTTGCCCACAATTTTATTGTATTTTGGGGTTTCAACTTTGAAGCAATATCATGAGGATAACATAGTATTTTCATCTGACTCTTTTAAGGTGCATTGAGATTTTATTGAATTTTAGCATAAATTCTTCCTACCAAAGCAAAAATCACTTACAAACACTCTTCAAAGCTCTTCTCAATAGCTAAAAGTTGAAAAGCCAGTAGCAAAAGCATTGCCAGACATTCTTAGTATAGCACAAATACATCATCTTGATTATTTTGCTTGTTTTGTATAGGTTGCTGCTGCAATGTCCGTTATTGCATTGTTATACATGAGGGTGTTTCTTCCGGAGTCCATTGTGAACAACAGCACTTGTGAGAATAGCACAGAAACTGATTGTCTCTTGGAAAAAGCTCCATCTAAGAAATTGAGGCTTTTCAAGACTCTGCCTTCGGTGGATGATACCCTTTGCTTGTTAAGGACTAGGTGCTCTTTTCTCTTTATCATGATTTTATTGCAAAAGATTGAGTCTTATGGACAAGTACTGTGTCCAAATTCAGATATAAAAGAAGCCTATTTTCACATAGATTTAACGCCTCATTTTAGGATAAGATTTTTACTTGCTTAACTTTAAATGTCTCTATCTCCTTTGGGCTAATGTATCAGTCATTCTTGCTTTTTCTCCAGCCCCACATTTTCAAAAGCTGCAGTAGTTGCGTTCTACAGCAATGTCGCAGATGTTGGTCTCTATTCGGCTTTAATGGTATGTTAGACTAAGAAATGATCGGTGTAGCTTAAGGATGTCTGAATCCTGAACTATATATCAGAAGGGCTTTATTAACCTATTTGTCATTCGATATCCAATGCAGTATTACTTGAAGGCTCAGTTTCACTTTAACAAAGATCAATTTGCTGATCTGATGATAATTGCTGGAATTGCAGGATCAATATCACAGGCAATCCTTACAGCCATTATGTTGTCTTTCACTTTGCTCATCTTATGTTATTACATCATGTGATGACCTTTGATCTTACAATCTTTCAGTTAATCCTCATGCCCGTATTAACCCCTCTAGTGGGAGAAGAAAAGATGCTTTCTATAGGGCTGCTTTTTAGCTGTGCCCATGTAAGAACTTATATCATAATTTGCACATAAATGTACGTTCTCTGTGTATGACAAATATGCATGGTTCAATTAACTAGCTTGTTTCCTCGATTGCAGATGATACTTTACAGCATTGCTTGGGCACCGTGGGTAAGTTCTTGACCCATTGCAACCAAAACATCCCATAAAGATCTGGTTAGGACAGTTTCTGAGATTTTCATGAATTTGCAGGTTCCCTATGCTGCTGCAATGTTCTCTGTTGTTGCTACTTTTGCCCTGCCTTGTGTAAGTTCTATGCTTATCGCAAAAGATCTGCTGATTCTAATTTTTACCACTTTTGTCTAAGTACTCATCCTTTTGTAGTTAAGAAGCATAGCATCCAAACAAACTGGACCATGTGAACAGGTGATTTTCAGAGACATTCTTATTCTTGCATTGATTTCATTGAAATACTCCTTTGCTGCAGCAATTTCTCTTTCATTTGTTTCAAATATTACAAAGTACTAATCACAAACTGCCCCCCGTATTTCAAAAATAGTGCAAACCAAAGCAACTTCCAAAGGGATCCATTAGTAATTTTCAAATAAATGGGAAGAAGTTGGTAATTTCATTATTTCGGACTGGGTCTAAGTGTAATTAACCCAATGTACTAATCACACTATCAGGGAAAGGCTCAGGGGTGCATTACAGGCATATGCTCCTTTGCCAACATTGTCTCCCCTCTTGCTTTCACCCCTTTGACAGGTAAGCACAAAATCATTGTCTTTTTCTTTTTTCCCTTTAACCAACTTTAGTTATTACAAAAAACATCCTTTGTTGCCCCTCAGCTTTGTTTCTATCAGACAATGCACCATTTCACTTTCCCGGATTCAGCATTATGTGCTCTGGCTTTGCTGCTGTAAGTGAAATTTCAAACGCCATTAAGATCATTTTTCCTGCAACACAACTACAAATTGATTATAATCTTTCTTATTTGTCTAGATGATAGCTTTCACACAAAGCATAATGATAAGTCCTCCTCCACCTCCTGACAAAAACAGCGGCATAATTAACAATTCCAGCCCTCCGGAGTGTTTAACTTGATCACTTCTTGATCATTGCAAATTTGTCGCTATATATATTATGAGGGACTACAAGAAATTATCAACTAATGAGAAGTCGAAGATCGGGTAATTCCATAATGGTCCTTTGGAGCAGAAAAGGGTACATTTTCTTGAAGTCTTCTCTTGAAAATTAATGTTGTTTCTACCTAGTTCAGAATTAGAGATTAGAACTGCATTTGTTGATATAGCATATAGGGATTCTTTTTTTTCTTTTCTCTTTTTCTTTTTTTCCCCCCTCTTATTAAAATTATAAGATTATTGTCGTGGGAAGGCAGCTGAAAATTAGACTATTGCAAAAGACAAATATGAAGCCTTGAGCTGAAAACATTCCATTTTTATGTACGATAATGGAAATTGGCAGCTTTTAGTATTGTTGCTAATATTATGTTGTAAGCATACAAGCTTCTCTAGTCACTATGTACCGGGATAATTTAATTATAAAAATATCTCGTGTGATTGAATAAATTACATTAATATACCATGTTCTAGCTTAATGGGCAACAAATTTAAACAAAACTTGTATAACAATACTATTAGACTCTTTAAAAAATTTTAATATATTGGATAAAATATTACAAGTAAATTTTTTATTAATTCACTGGTAACGGGTGTCATTGAAAAATTTCAAATTATAGAAAAAAATTTTATAATTAGGTGAAATTTGAGGATTGGTGAGGTAAGTATTCCTTCTTTATTTTGTCAGTTTCCACAAGATCTGTCTAGCAAAAGCACAATTGCCAATTAGATTTATTTATTTTTAATCCAACGCACAAGGAGAACTTTATAAGAGCAAATTAATCACTTCACAATAAAATACATTGACTAGGATGAAATAACAAAATACCCTTTAAAAAAAATCATTGACCCGATTAGCCTCATCAAAAAGAAAAAGGGGAGGATCCACAATAAAACACATTGACCTGAATGCGATAACAAAACTAGACCAATCAATTCTGATTCCCACTTACCTAACTTGTAGGCAACCCCATCGCTCATAGAAAAAAAGAGAAAAAAACAAAAAGAAAAACAAGAAGAAGAAAACCCCATCGCTCATAGAAAAAGAGAAAAAAACAAAAAGAAGAAGAAGAAACAAACAAACAAACACAGAAACATAGTCAGCATCGAAAATTTCGCAAACAACTTTAATATTAAAGTACCGAAAAAATTACATAAATTTCTGATGTGATAATTGATTGGTAACCTAAATAGTATAAAACCTCCCAAGAAAGGAAAAAGAAAAAAGAACGAAAACAAGATAGAAATGGAAAAAAAATAGTAACAACAATAACGAAAGGACAAAAAAGGGCAAAACTTTTTGCCGCATAATATTATCCTCTTACTATTTAACGTAGATAATATATTCCCCTTATTATTTAACGTCAGAATGTAAAATATATCCTGGAAATTATCGTAATGCTGACAAATTCATTTGGGCTTTTTTTTAAAAAAAAAAAAAAGAGAAAAAGAAAAAAAAGCCAACGCCATATGCACCAACAAGTGCCAGATTCCTTTGCGTTTAAATCAAACCAAATCCAGTAATTTATTCATTTTGTCAATTTTAAAACCTTAACACCTCGCACGTCATTAAATGCTTAAAAAGATTCTTTAATTCTCTATTATTTGCTAATTATATGCTTAATTTTTGTGTGTGAAGTACAAATAACACTAATAATAACAATAAAGTACATAATTAGTAGCCAGCTAAGCTTTTACGACCTTTGACGTCACGTGGATTTATTCAAATCTTATGTTCCCACTTCCCACTTGTCAGCTTTTGGAGACAAGACTCATTAACTGCTCTATAAGCCCCCTCCCAAGTTGAAATTTTCCAGATAAAAATTTAAAATAATTAATTCACTGTTCCATCCGACACGGCGGGGAGCCCAAATAACCACCACCACCCTCCGCCGCAGTCCGCCGCCCAATTCCTTCAAAAATGATCGGTGACAATCCGGACAACGACATTATATATCTCCACGGTGACCTCGACCTGAAAATCATCGAAGCCCGATGCCTGCCGAACATGGACATGGTCTCCGAGAACCTTCGCCGTTGCTTCACCGCATTAGACTGCCGGAAGCCTTTTACCTCCAATAGACGGCAGGGTCATCGCCACCATAGAAAGATCATTACCAGCGACCCGTATGTCAAGGTTTGCCTAGCCGGCGCTTGTGTTGCCCGAACCCGGGTCATATCCAATTCGCAAAACCCGGATTGGAACGAGCATTTCAAGATCCCCTTAGCTCACCCTGTTTCCCAGGTGATTATAAGTGACCAGATTAATTTTTCGAATGTTTAGAAATTTCCATGTTTTCATATGTTGTTCATTGAATCCTGAA
The DNA here is from genome assembly GCA_014898755.1 of Handroanthus guayacan. NCBI lineage: Eukaryota > Viridiplantae > Streptophyta > Magnoliopsida > Lamiales > Bignoniaceae > Handroanthus > Handroanthus guayacan. The sequence goes on from JACFYI010003651.1 coordinate 1,098,284, forward strand.
TATGCATATCTTGTAATAATTAAATTTAGAAAGTGTGTCAATTAATAATAGTTAACTAAATAGATCGGATAAAGAATGTAAATAGTTTGATGTTTACGTAAAGTACGAAGTTCTTTCGAATCTTTAGTTTGTAACTTTTATGTTAACTTTGTGCAAGAAATTTAACTGATTCTGTATTTTGCATAAATGTGATTTGCCTTTACATTTTCATTTGTTAATGTTGTCATTTATCTATACTTTCCGAATTAATTACAAATTTCCTTTTCTTGGAAAGATATGTAATAATGGCTGAGATTTCCAAAATGTAGTCCTCATCAAGAATTCTTACATTTAACGAACACTACAGGTGGAGTTTGAGGTGAAAGACAATGACATGTTTGGAGCCGAACTAATCGGGGTAGCCACCATCCCGGCAAAGCGAATAGCCGCAGGCAAGGTAATTGACGACTGGTTTCCAGTGATTGGATCATTTGGAAAGCCTCCCAAACCTGATACAGCTATCAAATTGCAAATGACATTCACTCCATGTGACCAAAATCCGATTTACTTAAAGGGCATCTCGGAGAATTATGGATTGAAGGAAAGTTATTTTCCATGGCGACATGGAGGAAAAGTTACCCTTTATCAAGATGCACATGTGATTGATGGGATGCTGCCTGAGATCACGTTGGATGAGGGTCAAAGATTTGAGCACCAAAAGTGTTGGGAGGACATATGTCATGCGATATTGGAGGCACACCATTTGGTGTATATTGTTGGATGGTCAGTTTATCATAAAGTGCGGTTGGTGAGGGAGCCGACTAAACCGTTGCCGAATGGTGGGGAATTGAATTTGGGGGAGTTGCTGAAGTACAAATCTCAAGAAGGTGTGAGAGTGTTGTTGTTGGTTTGGGATGACAAGACATCCCACAACAAGTTATTTCTTAAAACGGTGAGGAAGTTCCTACATTCCTGTAGTACATGTATATAGGAATTAGTGGTATATGTTGTCTGATGGAGTTACGGTACTCAAATTAAAGTTGTCATAAGTTAATGTGTACTTTTGAACATAGAAATACTGAAAAGTCTGCTTCAGAGCATCTTAATTTTCATCGACAAACACAAATTTCAGTAGTAAGTTAACCTCTTCTAATGGCAGGAAGGGGTGATGCAAACACATGATGAAGAAACTCGCAAGTTTTTCAAGCATTCCTCTGTCACGTGTGTGCTGTCCCCTCGTTATGCGAGCAGTAAGCTTAGCATTGTCAAGCAACAGGCATGCTTTATTCTACGCAATCTATTCCACTTTTAGTAACCGTCTAATATCTGTGAATTCATTACAACTCGATTACTTGAACCATAATGTAATAACACCAACCAGCAAAGTCTACCCCAGAGCAGATAAAAAAATTTACATTTTTACAAGCTTAGGAAGTTAGATTTTCACATAAATTAGATGATGAGCAATTGTACGTTTTTGCATTTTATTCAGGTTGTTGGAACTCTTTATACTCACCATCAGAAATGTGTGATTGTGGACACCCAAGATCATGGTAATAACCGGAAGATAACTGCATTCATTGGTGGTCTAGACCTGTGCGATGGACGTTATGATACACCCGAGCATCTATTATTTCGTGGTCTGGATACTGTTTTTAAGGATGACTATCATAATCCAACATTTCCTGTAAGGAACTTACCCTTGTTCAGTTATGTCCTAATTTTCCATTGTGCTATAAATTTTAATGCTTGGTATTTATATTTCTCAATAGGCAGGAAAGAAGGGCCCGAGACAACCATGGCATGATCTTCATTGCAAAATTGAAGGCCCAGCCGCTTATGATGTGCTCACAAACTTTGAACAACGATGGAGAAAAGCCAAAAAATGGTCTGAATTTGGACGGCGGTTTAAGAAAATATCACATTGGCACGATGATGCACTAATTAAGATCGAACGTATTTCTTGGATAAATAGTCCTTCCCCAACTATTCCGAATGACCATACCTCATTGTGGGTTTCCAAGGAAGATGATCCCGAAAACTGGCATGTTCAGGTTAAGAATGTCTGAATGAAGAAACTATTCTTCTATTTTACACGATGCGACTAAAACTTGATCTTAGTTGGTTATTTTACATCGACGGCAGGTTTTCCGGTCCATAGATTCCGGATCGTTGAATGGATTCCCCAAAAATGTTCATGCAGCTGAGGAACAAGTATTGCTCAGACTTCAATTTCCAACAACTTTGCTTATTACCTTCTTTCCAGTCTTCTAGCAAATAAGTTTATGAAAATTTTCTTTCTTGCAGAACCTAGTAATGGCAAAAAACTTGGTGGTTGATAGGAGCATTCAAATGGCTTATATCCAGGCAATAAGATCAGCGCAACATTTCATATACATTGAGAATCAATATTTCATTGGGTCATCTTTTGCTTGGCCCTCCTACGAAAGAGCAGGTAGGCTGCTTCTCAGAATTTTAACTTGATTTGATCATTCACTGTATAAGCCCTTGTATCATGTAGCACCAATTGATTTAAAGTGCCTTGAGATATCCAAAGTAGAAAATCTCTTGAAGAAAAAGCTGAAATTGTCCCTCTCTAGAACAATAAATACTGCAATGGTACTTAACTGTGAAGGTATCATGTGTGGTCACAGATCGAGAGAGTCAATGGTCTTGAGACCATGAGGGGACACTACCTTGATGTAGTTGAGAAACGAATTTTGGCATCAATCACTTACGATAAGTATTGAATAAATGACTAGAATTAGATATTTCCACTCCAACCTAACTTTTGGTGAATGTAATCTGAAGTAGACCGAAAACAGAAGCTAACTAGTGATTTTTTGGTAGTGTCTTCTGATTAACAAAATCGTTTTTCTTGCATTTCATTTGCTTAACATCACATGTTTGTTTTTCTTAGGTGCTGACAATTTAATCCCAATCGAACTGGCATTAAAGATTGCGAGTAAAATAAGGGCGAAGGAAAGATTCACTGTGTATGTCGTCATCCCTATGTGGCCAGAGGGTGTTCCTAATTCGGCTTCCGTTCAGGAAATCCTTTATTGGCAGGTACATTTATGCATGAAATTTGAGTTATTCATGTTTTCACATGTTGATTATCGTGGTCTTTACACTAAATTATTCACTCTGATAGGGGCAAACGATGGAGATGATGTACACAATTATTGCAAAAGAGATCAAGTCGGCTCAGCTTGAGAATGCACATCCAACTGATTATCTGAATTTTTATTGTCTTGGCAATCGAGAAGAATTTCATGAAGAAGAATCAAATGCTAATGGCCATTCCTCATCCAATGGAAACAATGTAGCTGCCCCTCACTTCGATGTATTCTGTTACATAGATTACGTCTTACTTATTCTGCTAACTGAATGATACTAATTTAAATGGATCTCTTGCTTGCCAGAATTTGG